>JAANYP010005243.1:0-21584 GCA_020465985.1 Centrapalus pauciflorus
AGCCATCGGAATCTAACCCTAACTCCATAAGAAATTGTTGGATACTATAGAGTCGGAGCGTGGGAGGGTGGCCTCCACGCCACGCTTCACAGCTACTCCACATCAGTACATCACCCCCTGCCACCTATTATGAGTTCACGCCATTTCCCACCAAAGTTTACCTCTTTTGCCGGTACGTGCTGTCTCTATACTCGCTTCCACGCTTTGAACGTCAGAAATTAATTTTTCTTTATTTTTTAAACAAATCTTCCTTATAAATACCATCATTTTACTCTAAAATATTTAGACCTTTCAATCTACAAACTTCTCTACACCTCTCAATTTGTACATTCTTTTCACACATAAAGGCTCCAAGAGATAATTACACCATCCCAATGATGAAATTAAATGCCAGTCGTTTACCGAATAATATGGGTGAGAGTTAGATGAAAAATGAAGATTTAGATATTATGAATTTAATTAAGTTTATGTTAATTATTTTGTTTAATCTAGTTATGTTTAATTAAATTTGAAATTATCTTTTTAAAATGAAAAAAAAGTGAGAGATGGTACCCATTTTCAAGGTGTGGGCTGTGAAATGTGAAGGAAAGAAAGAATAATGTGATGTTGATGTAGCAAAGATGTGAACTATATATGATGGGAATTACGTTTCCATTCTTGAAGGATTAAAAATAAAGGAAATAAATTAATGTTGCAGTTGAGTAAAAGAGTGACATGAAGATAATGTTATTCTATCTGAGGTTGAACAAGTTACATACCTAGTGTACAAATTAAACAAAAGAATTTGTTCAGGCAAATTATTTTTTAATTAGTGGTTTAAACATTTGGTGATTGATTGATTGGAATACGGAGGAGTCTTAGGCGGCGTTTGCTTCGCAGAATGTTTATTCTAGAATTGGTATTTGTCAAAAGAATGAAATTATGGAAAGAATGAAATCTGTCTGAATCCAAATACTGTAGTGTGTTTGGTTGGCAGGAATAGAATGGATTTCAGATTTAATTCATTTATTGTTTTCTACTTGGTTTATAAATTTGTCAAAAGAATTGAAGTATGATTGTGAAAATGACCAAAATATATAATTACTAATAACTTTTTAAAAAATAATTGATAAAAATATTTTAAAAGTATATTATTTTATTTTTTTTCTTCATAAAATAACTATTTTTCATCATAAAATAATTTTTCTTCATAAAATCATAAAAAAACAAATGTCTTAATTCGATAACATTAAAAGAATGGTTGTGATATGTAACATCCTCGGATTAAAATTATTATAATTGAAGTTTATTAAGTTTGAATTTTGTATTAAGTTAAAATTATTGATAATGATTATTTATTTGAATTTATGGAAGTTGGTTGCATATTATGGAAATTTAGAATTTTTATTTATTAAGTGAAAAATAATTATTAAGAATGATCATTAAAATGTTATTGATGAAAATTATGATGGAAATCAGTATTTAGATAAACTAGTTGAGTTGAGGGGCTAAAGGTGTTAAAATTTGAAAGTATGAAATAAAAGACCAAAGGTCTTTCATTTTCAACCAACACTCCCTCTCTCTAGAACTCATCTCTCGGCTCTCTCTCTCTCTCTACGAATTCAAGAACATCAAATCTCGGATTTGAAGGCTGAAAATCTGGAATAAGGTTGCATTCAAGGAACTATTACTACTGCAATCGAAGATTTGAGGTAAAAATCCTTTAAAATTCGAATTTAGAAGCTTTATTGGTTCGGTTTTGATAAAATCCGAATCATGAGATTTGGGGTTGCAAATGTTCATGCATGTATGATGTTGTTATGGATTAGTTTAATTCGAGTATTGATGATGTTATGTACAAAATTTCAGCTTCTGAATCAACCTCTAAGTATGATTTTCAGAGAATTGTGTGTGTTTGTTAGTGTGTGTGTTCGACGGGTAGAACAAAAAGAGCAAAAATGGGTTTTAATTGGCATAGAAATGTGTTAATTTTAGTGTTAAAAGTGTTGGAAATACATGAATATTAGTTGGTGTAAGTTATTTCACGTATTGAACAAGTACAAAAAAAAAAAAAAAAAAATGATGACTTGGATTAAATCTGGAAAATATCAAGACTGCACTGATATGAACTCGAATGTCCGAATTCGGATCTGGCAGGAACTCGGATCCGGACCGAATTCGGACAGGATCCGAATTGTTGATGTTCAAATTTAGCAAAATAATAATCTAAGTGTTTGAATCTCGGATGGGGTCCGAATTCGGTTGGGGACCGAATTCGGATATGGTCCGAATCTATTTTGGTCCGAAATGTGGTAATTAAAAATGGCAAAATATTTTAAGTGTTGGAATTTCGGATGAAGTCCGAATTCGGTTGGGAACCGAATTCGGATACGGTCCGGACTTAACATGAAGTCCGAAATTGCAATGATCCGAATTAGGATATATGTGAGATCTGAATTGGGGGTCCGAATTCGGGTGGGGTCCGGGTGGGGTCCGAATTCGGGCATGGATCCGAATTTGGGATCAAAAATGGTAAAAACTTATAAAATTAAGTTTTATGGAAAGAAACAAGATATTAACATGATGTGTTGTTACAAATGACTTACAGGTCCCTTGTGGTGTTGTTTAACCCACAGTGGGGTACTTGGTGGATCCGGTTGAAATTCCGAGGAGAAATAATATTGCTAAAAGATTAATAACGCACCCACTGTGAGTACCTTTGATTTTAACATTGCTGCATCTGCATTATGTTTGCATTGTCTGCTGAGGCATGTTGTTTCATATTCGTTTGGCATTCTACTAACATGCGTATATGTTGATGCACATTCATACTTGTTGCATGTCCGTTCATTTGTTGTGCATCTTTTCGATGGACCTGCGTGGTCGCATCTGTACTCTGATGTTACTGTGCTATATGACCAAGAGTTTGACACCTCTGTGGTCAGGATAGACAGTAGGTCATCCCCGATGTAATGTCTGCCTCAGATGGTTGGTTGTTCTTATGCCGAGTGTCAGCTCGAAGGAGCTGCGGCTCGGGTTTGCGTATCTGGGATACGTGTGGGGTATACGGTATGTGTTACCGCGGTTACCCTGGGTGGCATCATAATGATTTGTAGAATGTGTAAAATCATCTGGTATTCACTAAGCTTTAGCTTACCCTTTCAGTTGTTATATTTTTTACAGGAAAAGGGAAATCCGCTGCGGGACCATCTAGCTAGGAAATCTATTGAAGTGATTGAAGATTTCTACCGTTTTCTTTGGTATTTGGATTATGGAATTATTGTTGTAATAAATTTGGGATAATGTAAAATGTTTGAGTATGTAGACTTAGACATGTAACCTTGTAGCACCGTAGGGTGTTAGATTCAGTTGTAATACTTTAAATTTATGTACTTTTGCTTCCGCACTATTATTAAGCTATCAGATCATTATGTTATGTGTTTGTTGGTGATTAATCCTGGGTGAATGGTAATTGGTGGTTAATGTGGCAAGGGTGTCACAGCGTATGGTATCAGAGCAGTAGTTTGAGATTCAAGTGTCCGTGAGGTCTTGGTCTCAAACATTAAGTGTTGACATGTAGTGATTCTAAGTAATGATCTGAACTAAGATAGGTTACGATCTAGTAATCGTAAGAATATTGACTATCATACGGGACAATTAGGTGGTGTCTATAAATTGATGACATGTTACTAAATAAGTTATATGTTTCATATTTCAGAACATGTCTGGAGGAGGAATGACACCAGAAGAGACGAGAGAAATGATGCTAGCCATGATGGCTGAGCAAAACCGGATGATACAAGACCAGTTTCGGGCTCGGGATGAGGCCGAAGCTAAGAGAAGAGAGGATAAGAGAAAGAATAAGGAAAGAGAAGGAAACGATGACGAGCAAGATGACAACACTGGGTCATCAAATAAGCCCAGGGGTTGTCGTTTCAAGGACTTTAAGGGAAATGGAGCAGTTGAATTTACTGGATTGGGTGATGCCGTTACTGCACTGGAGTGGATAACAGCTACAGAAAGGACTTTCCGAATCAGCGATTGTGCTGAGAAGGATATGGTCCGATTCGCTACTGCCATGTTCACCAAAGACGCAATAATGTGGTGGAACTCGATGGTGAATGCGTTAACCTTGGAAAGAGTATCTGTTATGACATGGGCTGAGTTTACTGATATCTTCACTCAGCAGTATTGCCCGGCCGATGAGCGTCGAAGATTGGAGGCTAAATTTATGACGCTGATTCAGGGGGCTAAGTCTGTGTCCCAGTATGCTGTAGAGTTTACGAGGCTGAGTTTGTTCGCACCTCATCAAGTGGATACCGAGGAGAGGAAAGTGACCAGGTTTGAGGCTGGTCTTGATTTGGAGATTCGAAGGGTGATGAGTAATGTACGCTACCCCACGTTTGCTGGTTTATTGGAGGCCGCCAGGAATGTGGAACAGATCTTGGGTATGTCGGGATACGTGATGAGGTCCGCTGCCGCTTCAGTCAACTCAACTCAACCTTCACCACCGAAACGCCAACGCGAAGGAGGCTACTCTGGTTCTTCACGATCATCACAGTACTCGCCGCAACAGTCTTATCGCCGACAGTCTAGTTCTTCTGGTCGCGCACGTGCTTACTCTATCAACACCGAGCCGCAGTATTGTAACAAGTGTCATCTGGAACACTTCGGTAAGTGCACCAACGGGCGTGCGTGTTTTTGCTGTGGAGAGTTGGGCCACTTTCAAAATGAATGCCCACGGAGATCTGATGCTTGCCATAAGTGTGGAGTATGGGGGCACTATAGTCGGAATTGTCGAAAGAATACCCCAGCAGTTGCTGCTCCAACATCAACACGATCTTCAGGAGGTTCAAGCGGTGGGTCAGTTAATCGAGGTCGGGGTCAGTCGCAAAGGGCACCGGCTCGTGCATTTCAGATTACTGCAGAAGAGGCTAGGGAAAACCCGGAGGTGGTCACGGGTATGTTTATTGTAAACTCTTTACCTGCAAGAGTATTATTTGACTCGGGTGCCAATAGGTCGTTTGTATCTACTATGTTTGCACAACAACTTGCCATGCCTTTGTCTAAGCTATCTGCTGTACTAGATATTGAAACTGCTAGTAATACTCTAGTTAAAGTAGATCATGTATACCGAAACTGCACCTTAGTGATTGAAGATGTAGTCTTCAATTTGGACTTGATTCCGATCGAGTTTAGTGAATTTGATGTGATTATCGGGATGGATTGGTTGATAGAGAATGAAGCCCATATAGTGTGTAAGAAGCGTATGATCAAGATAACTACTCCGGAGGGGCGTGAGATCTGTATTTATGGGGATAGGAGAAGTGGGGATCTGTGTTTGTTGACTGTTGCAAAAGCTCGAAAGCTTGTTGCAAAGGGATGTGACGCCTACCTGGCATATGCTATAGATGCCAAGGCTGAGAAGAAGACGTTGGCCGATGTGCCTGTTGTTTCACAATTCCCGGATGTGTTTCCGGAAGACTTGTCTGGCGTGCCGCCTGAGAGACAAGTGGAATTTAGGATTGATCTGATCCCGGGAGCTGCACCGGTAGCTCGTTCTCCTTATCGCCTTGCCCCAACCGAGATGAAAGAGATGATGACACAACTCCAGGAGTTGTTGGATAAGGGCTTTATTCGACCAAGTTCATCGCCGTGGGGAGCTCCGGTGTTATTTGTTAAGAAGAAAGATGGCACCATGAGGATGTGCATCGATTACCGGGAGCTGAATAAATTGACAATCAAGAACAAGTATCCGCTGCCGCGGATAGATGACTTGTTTGACCAGTTACATGGAGCTTGTGTGTTTTCTAAAATTGACTTGAGGTCGGGATATCATCAGTTAAAAGTTAGAGAGGAAGATGTGCCTAAAACAGCTTTTAGGACACGTTACGGGCATTACGAGTTCTTGGTTATGCCTTTCGGGTTAACCAATGCCCCGGCTGTCTTTATGGATTTGATGAACCGAGTTTGCAGACCGATGTTGGACAAGTCGGTAATTGTTTTTATAGATGACATTTTGGTGTATTCAAAGTCTGAAGCCGAACACGCTGACCATCTAAAAGAGTTATTGGAATTGTTAAGAAAGGAAAGGTTGTATGCCAAGTTTTCAAAATGTGAGTTTTGGCTGCAACAGATTCAATTTTTAGGGCATGTGATATCGGGGGCCGGAATTTCTGTAGATCCGGCTAAGGTAGAAGCGGTAAGGAATTGGGAGCCGCCTCGCTCAGCTACGGAAGTCAGAAGTTTCCTTGGGCTGGCAGGCTATTATAGGAGATTCATTAAGGACTTTTCAAAGATTGCAGTCCCTTTAACGATGTTAACAAAGAAGAATGCACCGTTTGTATGGGAAACTGTGCAGCAGGAGGCGTTTGATATTTTGAAAAAGACGTTAAGTGAAGCACCGATACTTGCCCTACCAGAGGGTAATGAGGACTTTGTGGTATATACGGATGCTTCGAGGTTGGGACTTGGTGCGGTATTGATGCAACGTGGAAAAGTTATAGCTTATGCTTCGAGACAGTTAAAGCAGCACGAAAAGAACTACTCGACTCATGACTTGGAGTTGACTGCAGTCACTTTTGCACTGAAATTGTGGAGACACTATCTGTATGGAACTAAGTGTCAGTTATACACTGACCATAAGAGTTTAAAATACATATTTAGTCAGAAGGAGCTCAATATGAGGCAGAGACGTTCGATGGAACTTATAAAGGATTATGATTGTGAAATCCTTTATCATCCCGGAAAGGCTAACGTGGTAGCCGATGCTTTGAGTCGCAAAGCATATGCCAAGGATTGCTGTTACATGTTGACATCTACTATGTTAACATCCACAATTATTGATGATGTCAAGGCCGCTCAAGAGGAAGCCTTGAAAGACGAGAATGTTGGTGCTGAAGATATAAGAGCACAGATTAAGGATATGGAAACAAGTGAATCGGGTTTGAAAGGTATATATGGGAGAATCTGGGTGCCAAAGTATGGAGGCATGAGAAATGTGATAATAGAAGAAGCCCATCAGTCTAAGTTTTCTGTACATCCCGGGAGCACAAAGATGTACAACGAGCTGAAAGCAGACTTTTGGTGGCCAGGATTAAAGAAAGACATAGGGCAATATGTAGAAAGATGCCGAACTTGTCGGTTGGTAAAGGCCGAACATCAGCAACCGTACGGCAGTATGCAACCGCTTCCTATACCGGAATGGAAGTGGGAGCACATTACAATGGATTTTGTTACAAAGCTGCCGAAGACTAAGCGACAACACGATGCAGTTTGGGTAATAGTGGATCGGTTAACTAAGTCGGCTCACTTCATACCGATTCGTGAAAGTTATTCGCTGGAGAAGTTAGCTCAGATTTATATGAACGAGATTGTTTCTAGGCATGGAGTGCCTAAGTCTATTGTATCGGATCGGGATAGCCGGTTTACTTCGAATTTCTGGTCGGCACTACAAGAAGGGTTAGGGACAAGGATAGCAATGAGTACAGCTTACCGCCCGCAAACTGATGGTCAGAGTGAGCGGACCATCTTAACGCTTGAAGATATGATGCGGTCGTGTGTGTTAGACCTCGGTGGCAATTGGGACGATCATTTGCCACTGATCGAGTTTTCGTATAATAACAGTTACCACGCGACGATCAAGAAAGCGCCGTTTGAGGCATTGTATGGGAGAAGATGTAGGACTCCTACATGTTGGAGGGAAACCGGAGAAACGCCGATTGCTGGGCCGGCATTATTGCAGGAAACAAATGAGAAGATTCAGTTGGTGAGACAGAATATGAAGGCGGCCCAGGATCGCCAGAAAAGTTATTACGACAGGAGGCACAAGCCAATCAGTTTCGATGTAAATGATTGGGTTTATTTGAAGGTGTCACCTATGAGAGGTGTTACACGTTTTGTAAAGAGAGGAAAGCTGGCTCCAAGATTTGTTGGGCCATTTAAGATAATAGAAAAAGTTGGAAACCAGTCATATCGTTTAGAGTTGCCGGAAGAAATGTCGGGCATACACCCGGTGTTCCATGTGGGAAATCTCAGGAAGTCATTCACTGCCGAAAACGAAGATTGGGCAGATCACACTGAATTGCAAATCGATGAAAGGCTCCGGTATGTTGAAGAGCCGGAGTGTGTGTTAGACACGAAAGTGAAGAAATTGAGAAGTAAAGAGATAGAGATGGTGCTTGTACGTTGGAAGCATCATAAGGGAACGAATCATACTTGGGAAACAAAGGCAGAGATGTTAAAGAAATATCCGCAACTTTTTCAAATCTGAGTAACTTCGAGGACGAAGTTGAGCGTGGTGGAGCCCATGCTGTAACATCCTCGGATTAAAATTATTATAATTGAAGTTTATTAAGTTTGAATTTTGTATTAAGTTAAAATTATTGATAATGATTATTTATTTGAATTTATGGAAGTTGGTTGCATATTATGGAAATTTAGAATTTTTATTTATTAAGTGAAAAATAATTATTAAGAATGATCATTAAAATGTTATTGATGAAAATTATGATGGAAATCAGTATTTAGATAAACTAGTTGAGTTGAGGGGCTAAAGGTGTTAAAATTTGAAAGTATGAAATAAAAGACCAAAGGTCTTTCATTTTCAACCAACACTCCCTCTCTCTAGAACTCATCTCTCGGCTCTCTCTCTCTCTACGAATTCAAGAACATCAAATCTCGGATTTGAAGGCTGAAAATCTGGAATAAGGTTGCATTCAAGGAACTATTACTACTGCAATCGAAGATTTGAGGTAAAAATCCTTTAAAATTCGAATTTAGAAGCTTTATTGGTTCGGTTTTGATAAAATCCGAATCATGAGATTTGGGGTTGCAAATGTTCATGCATGTATGATGTTGTTATGGATTAGTTTAATTCGAGTATTGATGATGTTATGTACAAAATTTCAGCTTCTGAATCAACCTCTAAGTATGATTTTCAGAGAATTGTGTGTGTTTGTTAGTGTGTGTGTTCGACGGGTAGAACAAAAAGAGCAAAAATGGGTTTTAATTGGCATAGAAATGTGTTAATTTTAGTGTTAAAAGTGTTGGAAATACATGAATATTAGTTGGTGTAAGTTATTTCACGTATTGAACAAGTACAAAAAAAAAAAAAAAAAAATGATGACTTGGATTAAATCTGGAAAATATCAAGACTGCACTGATATGAACTCGAATGTCCGAATTCGGATCTGGCAGGAACTCGGATCCGGACCGAATTCGGACAGGATCCGAATTGTTGATGTTCAAATTTAGCAAAATAATAATCTAAGTGTTTGAATCTCGGATGGGGTCCGAATTCGGTTGGGGACCGAATTCGGATATGGTCCGAATCTATTTTGGTCCGAAATGTGGTAATTAAAAATGGCAAAATATTTTAAGTGTTGGAATTTCGGATGAAGTCCGAATTCGGTTGGGAACCGAATTCGGATACGGTCCGGACTTAACATGAAGTCCGAAATTGCAATGATCCGAATTAGGATATATGTGAGATCTGAATTGGGGGTCCGAATTCGGGTGGGGTCCGAATTCGGGCATGGATCCGAATTTGGGATCGAAAATGGTAAAAACTTATAAAATTTAGTTTTATGGAAGGAAACAAGATATTAACATGATGTGTTGTTACAAATGACTTACAGGTCCCTTGTGGTGTTGTTTAACCCACAGTGGGGTACTTGGTTGATCCGGTTGAAATTCCGAGGAGAAATAAAATTTGATTAAAGATAAAAACGCACCCACTGTGAGTACCTTTGATTTTTAACATGTCTGCATCTGCTTTATGTTTGCATTGCCTGCTGAGGCCTGTTGTTTCATGTTCGATTGGCATTCTACTAACATGCGTTTATGTTGATGCACATTCATATTTGTTGCATGTCCGTTCATTTGTTGTGCATCTTTTCGATGGACCTGCGTGGTCGCATCTGTACTCTGATGTTACTGTGCTATATGACCAAGAGTTTGACACCTCTGTGGTCAGGATAGACAGTAGGTCATCCCCGATGTAATGTCTGCCTTAGATGGTTGGTTGTTCTTATGCCGAGTGTCAGCTCGAAGGAGCTGCGGCTCGGGTTTGCGTATCTGGGATACGTGTGGGGTATACGGTATGTGTTACCGCGGTTACCCTGGGTGGCATCATAAAGATTTGTAGAATGTGTGAAAATCATCTGGTATTCACTAAGCATTCGCTTACCTTTTAGTTGTTGAATTTTTACAGGAAAAGGGAAGTCTACAGCTGGACCATCTAGCTAGGATATTTGTTGAAGTATTTGAAGAAATCTACCGTGAGCTTTGGTATTTGGATTATGGAATTTTTGTTGTAATAAATTTGGGATAATCTAAAATGTTTGAGTATATAGACTTAGACATGTAACCTTGTAGCACCATAGGGTGTTAGATTCAGTTGTAATACTTTAAATTTATGTACTTATGTATTTTGCTTCCGCACTATTATTAAGCTATCAGATCATTATGTTATGTGTTTGTTGGTGATTAATCCTGGGTGAATGGTAATTGGTGGTTAATGTGGCAAGGGTGTCACATGATATGATATGGTATGATGATATTAAGTAGGATGAGTGTGTATAATGTAATGGTAGGAAAAAATGTAATATGTTTGATAACTGAGTCATTGATGGTAGGTTAGGGTAGGAAGTGAGATTGAGTTTGAGATAATGTATGGTACGATGGGTATATAACTGTGGAAAGATTTGTGGTAAGTGGGATCGGATCGGGTCGATTTGATATATATACATATATATAAGGAAATGCTTAGCAACAAAAAATAAATTCCTTCAATTTTGTCATGGAATCTGCATTCCTCAGAAAAACGGAAGTAACTTTTAAAATATGGAATCAGCATTCTATTCCTATTCTTTTTAATTACCAAACAACACATTATATTGAAAAATCTATTCCTTTCCATCATATTCCGTCAGATTCCGCGAACCAAATGCCTCCTTAGATTCAAAAACCACTAACTTTGGTTGTTAGGAAGTAACCCCGTCTCATGAGTTTGCAAGATATTCATATGACCCCACGTTTACTTGTCAAGTTAATAAAGTTGGTTCGGATGAAACTTCCATGGTTATTCAAGAGAAAAAAAAACATTTGTTCACCAAGCAAATGGTATACGAAAGGTTACAAGTTTATTCAATGATCATTAATCTCCCATATATGTAAATTAAATTAATGAGTAGTATAATTAGTGACTAATTATCAGTCAATGCCCTTACTTTATATTATTACCAGCATATTACATATATATATATTTGCACAGACTACTGAAAACACAATTAAACCACATAGTTCACACTTTGTTTATATACAGCAAGACACAGACTCTAAGCTAACAACCACAATCTGTCCCCTCTTAAATTTAAGCAACATACTTTTGTCCCTCCATATATAAAGCAGTATCATGCGAATAAAGCTAAAAGAAAACTTTACATAAAAACCTCGGAAAAGTAATCTAGGACCAACAAACAAACATGGCCTCGACATATTGTGATCATAAAGCTACTGGGAAGACAGAAGCATCAGCACCTATAAGATCGAATGCTATGTCTCCATAGTCGAAGTCATCGAAGAGGTAATCATGTGTAGAAAATTCAGCATTCGTTTGAGGATTAATCGTTGAAGAAGAAGTCATCGAGTAATTTTCATTGAACTCTAGAGGAGTGCGATCCATATCCGGGAGTGGGTCTTGAACCAATGGCTCAGTGGAGGTACTGGTGTTTCCCAAAAACTTTTGCATGAAACTACTGGACTCCTCATCATCATAAAATGGAACCGGTGGGTCGTTGTAAGACGAAGTTGGCGGCATTTGAAAGACATTTTCGACATTTTTGTCTGATGAGTTAGCCGCAGCAGTGATCAGATTGCTAGCTTTAGTGACGTTTTTGGGAAGAATGGCGGTGTGCGGCGGTGTGGTGTTACTCGATGCACGGCTCATAATGTAGTCCCTTAAGACGGTTGATTTCGGTTTTCCAGTTTTGGGTTCATTTTTCTTTCTCTTAATACGCATGGTTTTTTTCCTTTGTGCTGCATACCAATGATTCTTTATCCCGTTTTCGGTCCTTCCCTGAATGCGTTTTGCAATTTCAGCCCACTTATTGCCCAATTCCTCGTGAGCTTTAATGAGAATCCGCTCTTCGTCTTCACTCCATTCATCTGTCTGAAAGTGCATGCGGAAAAAGCAATTCAAGATCCATGCATCCTTCAATTCAAATTTTATTTTGAAACTAATTCAACACTTTTGTAACAGATTAGGATCGTTTGTTAGAAAAGGCTTCAATTCGTCAAATTAATCACATGAAAATTAACACCCAAAAATCGAGTATGTATATATATGTGCGAGAAGAAGAAAACAAAAACAAAAACGATATGCATCTGCTGGCCGGTAATAAAGTTAACAACAAAATGAAAACACCATACGTATTTTCGGGGTGATATTCCAACCTTTCTATAAAAAAGTTATTAAATAATAACGTATGTATAATACTATTAAACTAGTATATTACTCGTGTACTACACGGAATAGTAGATAACTTGTTTTTTCAAAACTATATATATCTGAAAAATAATTACAGAAACTACAAATAAAATAACAATATTATACTGTTAAAGTGATTATAGAAAATATATAAAATGGCCGCGTTGAATATAAAATAATAACAAAAAATTAAATAACAACCAAAAAAGAAAAAAGATTATAGAAGCTAAAAAGTTTGGATAAGAAGCCAACAAAAGATGTGTGTTATAAACTCAAATTTAAATTTGAAATCCAAAATGATAGGAGTTAATAAACTCAAATTTAAATTTGAAATCCAAAATAATAGGAGGATATTTTATTTCTAAATTAATTTAATTAATGCAATTATTA
Organism: Centrapalus pauciflorus; assembly: GCA_020465985.1. Taxonomy (NCBI): domain Eukaryota; kingdom Viridiplantae; phylum Streptophyta; class Magnoliopsida; order Asterales; family Asteraceae; genus Centrapalus; species Centrapalus pauciflorus. The sequence continues at coordinate 12,860 of JAANYP010005243.1, forward strand.
TTTCAATATGGAAATTATAGATTATACACGTGTCGTATCCACGTTATGCCAAGTGACATTCTAGTTAGGTGCCAATTGGCATCTATTTACTCTTTTAATAATATAGATAGATGAGTAAATTATTTGTCACGTGTTTGTTCCTCATTTAATTCGTCACGTGTCACAACCTTAATTTGCCACGTGTCATTATTAAAATTAAATCAAATCCAATTCAATGTATCATAATCTAAACTAGCTTGTTTAATATATAATTAATTAAAATCTAATAAACTCAATTTTTTTACAATTATTCCATGTGCTTTTATAAATATTTATTTTTTTCAACCTAGTACTATAGTAAATACTAATTTAACACACACACACATATATAGCTGTAGCTAATTAAAATAATATATACTGTAAAAAAAAAAGAATTCACCAGGTACAAAAGAGGGTTTTCAAAGAAACTAATGAAAAAACTATTGTCATTTCATTCACGAAATCAAAATTATATATACGATCTACAAAATATTATTAAGCATTTAATTAATCTGCTGACATGAGATTTTATTTAAAATTTACTTGCTCCTCTTTCTTTAAAAAAAACATATATATATATATATAAAAGACATTTTGTCTCCAACAAGTTACTTCTCTCTTTCTAAGTTTGAAAAATAATAATTATATATGCACTTAGATATATCCGCTAAAGTACAAAAAGATACAAGCATATTAGAATATATATATATATATATATATATATATATATATATATATATATATATATATATATATAATTTATTAGAGATAGAAATTCAAAATGATTTCTTTAAAATGGATGCAATACAACAAAGTTTCAAATTAATTAAGTTGCTAAAATTTTATTAAATAAAATTGTAAAATTTTTTATTTAATAGCCTCTTTCAAGTTTTAACTTAATTGTTCACTATGAAAAAAAATAGAATATTGCTAGATCATTTGTAATTCATGTGAGTTAAAATCCTTGTTTTTTTTAAAAAAAACAAACAAACTTACACCATCACCTAATCTGGTTGAGGCAACACATTAAATACCGTCAGAAAATAAGTCTTTTAGCGTCAGTTAAAGCACATTAGTTGAAAATGAAGAACTCAAATAAAATATTGAATAAATGATGTAATTTTTAAAGAGGAAAAAAAAGACCTTAATATGAGGACGCAGGTAATTAAACCATCGCTCACGACATTGTTTTCCAGCTCTACCTTCCATGAAATCCGACACAACAGCCCAACTCTTCGTCCCGAGTTCTTCTACGAGATTCAAAAGTTTGCTTCACAAAATCACAAAAAAAAATCATAATAAAAAATTATTTATGCATGAATTTCAAGTTTATGAACAACAAAAATAAAAAACCAATGCATATTCAAGAAAGTATGTTTAACTTGTCTTCAATTTTTGTCCATGTCCCCTTTGTATAGTTCTTAGGGGTGTTACAGCCACCTTTCAAGTCCCCCTTTCTTCGCGGATTAGTTACACCGCCGTTGCTGAAGTCTATGATATGATATTTAGGATAGTTTTGCACTTGTGCCCATGTTGAGATCAACTGCCCTTCGTCAAGAAAATTGTTATCAACCCCATATGATCTTTGATTTATGGGCAAAGATGGGATGACCGAAACTCGACCTTGTTGGTATGAACTACCAATCCCTCCATTAAAAAGTGAAAATTCACCAAATGCATTTGACATCCCTTGATAGTTGCCATACTTTTGGTGACATTGATCCGGTGCAAAACTATTTTGGGGTGTCAAGAGAGGGGTAGATGTATACAATGGAGGAGGATCGAGATGATATGCTTGTGAATTTGGAAAATAGGGGAATCCGCCACCGTAAAAACCACCTCGATCGCCACCTTCCATGACAGAGAGAGAGATCGAGAGAGAGAGAGAGAGGGGGGGGGGGGGGGGCTTGAAGAAAGACTAAATTTTTATGCAAAGAAAAGCTTAAATCAAGGGGGGTTGGTCTTTTGTGTCATTGTGCTCTTAACTTCTTACTTTTAAGAGAGAAGATAAAAATAAAATTGAGTATCCAAGCGGTAATTGAGTACTTGTACCAAGGTAACAAGTTCATCTTCTATGTGTGATCACAGCCGTTGATTAAAAGTTTCATCGGATGGTTGAGAGTATTTTTTTACTGTGACTCTTGGGCTTCCTTTCATGGACATGAGATTATGTGGCAGTATATATTAGTGGGTCATAGTGAACAATTTTTTTTTTTTTGATCAAATGTTGACATTTATACATGTATAAAAAACATGCAAACATTTTTAAAGTATTTGATTCCAAAAGAGGAAGTATAGCGGTAGCATGTAAGAAACACGTACAACATGATGTATTGCGCCACATGAATATATAAAATTTCCATTTTTTGTAAGTAGGTTACACATATATACATTCATATGATTTATTCGTTTCATCTTTCATCTATGTAATTATTATAGTATTAATTAAGATCCTAGGGCATTTTGTATATCTAACCTTCATGGAAGGAGCCATCGGAATCTAACCCTAACTCCATAAGAAATTGTTGGATACTATAGAGTCGGAGCGTGGGAGGGTGGCCTCCACGCCACGCTTCACAGCTACTCCACATCAGTACATCACCCCCTGCCACCTATTATGAGTTCACGCCATTTCCCACCAAAGTTTACCTCTTTTGCCGGTACGTGCTGTCTCTATACTCGCTTCCACGCTTTGAACGTCAGAAATTAATTTTTCTTTATTTTTTAAACAAATCTTCCTTATAAATACCATCATTTTACTCTAAAATATTTAGACCTTTCAATCTACAAACTTCTCTACACCTCTCAATTTGTACATTCTTTTCACACATAAAGGCTCCAAGAGATAATTACACCATCCCAATGATGAAATTAAATGCCAGTCGTTTACCGAATAATATGGGTGAGAGTTAGATGAAAAATGAAGATTTAGATATTATGAATTTAATTAAGTTTATGTTAATTATTTTGTTTAATCTAGTTATGTTTAATTAAATTTGAAATTATCTTTTTAAAATGAAAAAAAAGTGAGAGATGGTACCCATTTTCAAGGTGTGGGCTGTGAAATGTGAAGGAAAGAAAGAATAATGTGATGTTGATGTAGCAAAGATGTGAACTATATATGATGGGAATTACGTTTCCATTCTTGAAGGATTAAAAATAAAGGAAATAAATTAATGTTGCAGTTGAGTAAAAGAGTGACATGAAGATAATGTTATTCTATCTGAGGTTGAACAAGTTACATACCTAGTGTACAAATTAAACAAAAGAATTTGTTCAGGCAAATTATTTTTTAATTAGTGGTTTAAACATTTGGTGATTGATTGATTGGAATACGGAGGAGTCTTAGGCGGCGTTTGCTTCGCAGAATGTTTATTCTAGAATTGGTATTTGTCAAAAGAATGAAATTATGGAAAGAATGAAATCTGTCTGAATCCAAATACTGTAGTGTGTTTGGTTGGCAGGAATAGAATGGATTTCAGATTTAATTCATTTATTGTTTTCTACTTGGTTTATAAATTTGTCAAAAGAATTGAAGTATGATTGTGAAAATGACCAAAATATATAATTACTAATAACTTTTTAAAAAATAATTGATAAAAATATTTTAAAAGTATATTATTTTATTTTTTTTTCTTCATAAAATAACTATTTTTCATCATAAAATAATTTTTCTTCATAAAATCATAAAAAAACAAATGTCTTAATTCGATAACATTAAAAGAATGGTTGTGATATGTAACATCCTCGGATTAAAATTATTATAATTGAAGTTTATTAAGTTTGAATTTTGTATTAAGTTAAAATTATTGATAATGATTATTTATTTGAATTTATGGAAGTTGGTTGCATATTATGGAAATTTAGAATTTTTATTTATTAAGTGAAAAATAATTATTAAGAATGATCATTAAAATGTTATTGATGAAAATTATGATGGAAATCAGTATTTAGATAAACTAGTTGAGTTGAGGGGCTAAAGGTGTTAAAATTTGAAAGTATGAAATAAAAGACCAAAGGTCTTTCATTTTCAACCAACACTCCCTCTCTCTAGAACTCATCTCTCGGCTCTCTCTCTCTCTCTACGAATTCAAGAACATCAAATCTCGGATTTGAAGGCTGAAAATCTGGAATAAGGTTGCATTCAAGGAACTATTACTACTGCAATCGAAGATTTGAGGTAAAAATCCTTTAAAATTCGAATTTAGAAGCTTTATTGGTTCGGTTTTGATAAAATCCGAATCATGAGATTTGGGGTTGCAAATGTTCATGCATGTATGATGTTGTTATGGATTAGTTTAATTCGAGTATTGATGATGTTATGTACAAAATTTCAGCTTCTGAATCAACCTCTAAGTATGATTTTCAGAGAATTGTGTGTGTTTGTTAGTGTGTGTGTTCGACGGGTAGAACAAAAAGAGCAAAAATGGGTTTTAATTGGCATAGAAATGTGTTAATTTTAGTGTTAAAAGTGTTGGAAATACATGAATATTAGTTGGTGTAAGTTATTTCACGTATTGAACAAGTACAAAAAAAAAAAAAAAAAAATGATGACTTGGATTAAATCTGGAAAATATCAAGACTGCACTGATATGAACTCGAATGTCCGAATTCGGATCTGGCAGGAACTCGGATCCGGACCGAATTCGGACAGGATCCGAATTGTTGATGTTCAAATTTAGCAAAATAATAATCTAAGTGTTTGAATCTCGGATGGGGTCCGAATTCGGTTGGGGACCGAATTCGGATATGGTCCGAATCTATTTTGGTCCGAAATGTGGTAATTAAAAATGGCAAAATATTTTAAGTGTTGGAATTTCGGATGAAGTCCGAATTCGGTTGGGAACCGAATTCGGATACGGTCCGGACTTAACATGAAGTCCGAAATTGCAATGATCCGAATTAGGATATATGTGAGATCTGAATTGGGGGTCCGAATTCGGGTGGGGTCCGAATTCGGGCATGGATCCGAATTTGGGATCGAAAATGGTAAAAACTTATAAAATTTAGTTTTATGGAAGGAAACAAGATATTAACATGATGTGTTGTTACAAATGACTTACAGGTCCCTTGTGGTGTTGTTTAACCCACAGTGGGGTACTTGGTTGATCCGGTTGAAATTCCGAGGAGAAATAAAATTTGATTAAAGATAAAAACGCACCCACTGTGAGTACCTTTGATTTTTAACATGTCTGCATCTGCTTTATGTTTGCATTGCCTGCTGAGGCCTGTTGTTTCATGTTCGATTGGCATTCTACTAACATGCGTTTATGTTGATGCACATTCATATTTGTTGCATGTCCGTTCATTTGTTGTGCATCTTTTCGATGGACCTGCGTGGTCGCATCTGTACTCTGATGTTACTGTGCTATATGACCAAGAGTTTGACACCTCTGTGGTCAGGATAGACAGTAGGTCATCCCCGATGTAATGTCTGCCTCAGATGGTTGGTTGTTCTTATGCCGAGTGTCAGCTCGAAGGAGCTGCGGCTCGGGTTTGCGTATCTGGGATACGTGTGGGGTATACGGTATGTGTTACCGCGGTTACCCTGGGTGGCATCATAAAGATTTGTAGAATGTGTGAAAATCATCTGGTATTCACTAAGCATTCGCTTACCTTTTAGTTGTTGAATTTTTACAGGAAAAGGGAAGTCTACAGCTGGACCATCTAGCTAGGATATTTGTTGAAGTATTTGAAGAAATCTACCGTGAGCTTTGGTATTTGGATTATGGAATTTTTGTTGTAATAAATTTGGGATAATCTAAAATGTTTGAGTATGTAGACTTAGACATGTAACCTTGTAGCACCATAGGGTGTTAGATTCAGTTGTAATACTTTAAATTTATGTACTTATGTATTTTGCTTCCGCACTATTATTAAGCTATCAGATCATTATGTTATGTGTTTGTTGGTGATTAATCCTGGGTGAATGGTAATTGGTGGTTAATGTGGCAAGGGTGTCACAGCGTATGGTATCAGAGCAGTAGTTTGAGATTCAAGTGTCCGTGAGGTCTTGGTCTCAAACATTAAGTGTTGACATGTAGTGATTCTAAGTAATGATCTGAACTAAGATAGGTTACGATCTAGTAATCGTAAGAATATTGACTATCATACGGGACAATTAGGTGGTGTCTATAAATTGATGACATGTTACTAAATAAGTTATATGTTTCATATTTCAGAACATGTCTGGAGGAGGAATGACACCAGAAGAGACGAGAGAAATGATGCTAGCCATGATGGCTGAGCAAAACCGGATGATACAAGACCAGTTTCGGGCTCGGGATGAGGCCGAAGCTAAGAGAAGAGAGGATAAGAGAAAGAATAAGGAAAGAGAAGGAAACGATGACGAGCAAGATGACAACACTGGGTCATCAAATAAGCCCAGGGGTTGTCGTTTCAAGGACTTTAAGGGAAATGGAGCAGTTGAATTTACTGGATTGGGTGATGCCGTTACTGCACTGGAGTGGATAACAGCTACAGAAAGGACTTTCCGAATCAGCGATTGTGCTGAGAAGGATATGGTCCGATTCGCTACTGCCATGTTCACCAAAGACGCAATAATGTGGTGGAACTCGATGGTGAATGCGTTAACCTTGGAAAGAGTATCTGTTATGACATGGGCTGAGTTTACTGATATCTTCACTCAGCAGTATTGCCCGGCCGATGAGCGTCGAAGATTGGAGGCTAAATTTATGACGCTGATTCAGGGGGCTAAGTCTGTGTCCCAGTATGCTGTAGAGTTTACGAGGCTGAGTTTGTTCGCACCTCATCAAGTGGATACCGAGGAGAGGAAAGTGACCAGGTTTGAGGCTGGTCTTGATTTGGAGATTCGAAGGGTGATGAGTAATGTACGCTACCCCACGTTTGCTGGTTTATTGGAGGCCGCCAGGAATGTGGAACAGATCTTGGGTATGTCGGGATACGTGATGAGGTCCGCTGCCGCTTCAGTCAACTCAACTCAACCTTCACCACCGAAACGCCAACGCGAAGGAGGCTACTCTGGTTCTTCACGATCATCACAGTACTCGCCGCAACAGTCTTATCGCCGACAGTCTAGTTCTTCTGGTCGCGCACGTGCTTACTCTATCAACACCGAGCCGCAGTATTGTAACAAGTGTCATCTGGAACACTTCGGTAAGTGCACCAGCGGGCGTGCGTGTTTTTGCTGTGGAGAGTTGGGCCACTTTCAAAATGAATGCCCACGGAGATCTGATGCTTGCCATAAGTGTGGAGTATGGGGGCACTATAGTCGGAATTGTCGAAAGAATACCCCAGCAGTTGCTGCTCCAACATCAACACGATCTTCAGGAGGTTCAAGCGGTGGGTCAGTTAATCGAGGTCGGGGTCAGTCGCAAAGGGCACCGGCTCGTGCATTTCAGATTACTGCAGAAGAGGCTAGGGAAAACCCGGAGGTGGTCACGGGTATGTTTATTGTAAACTCTTTACCTGCAAGAGTATTATTTGACTCGGGTGCCAATAGGTCGTTTGTATCTACTATGTTTGCACAACAACTTGCCATGCCTTTGTCTAAGCTATCTGCTGTACTAGATATTGAAACTGCTAGTAATACTCTAGTTAAAGTAGATCATGTATACCGAAACTGCACCTTAGTGATTGAAGATGTAGTCTTCAATTTGGACTTGATTCCGATCGAGTTTAGTGAATTTGATGTGATTATCGGGATGGATTGGTTGATAGAGAATGAAGCCCATATAGTGTGTAAGAAGCGTATGATCAAGATAACTACTCCGGAGGGGCGTGAGATCTGTATTTATGGGGATAGGAGAAGTGGGGATCTGTGTTTGTTGACTGTTGCAAAAGCTCGAAAGCTTGTTGCAAAGGGATGTGACGCCTACCTGGCATATGCTATAGATGACAAGGCTGAGAAGAAGACGTTGGCCGATGTGCCTGTTGTTTCACAATTCCCGGATGTGTTTCCGGAAGACTTGTCTGGCGTGCCGCCTGAGAGACAAGTGGAATTTAGGATTGATCTGATCCCGGGAGCTGCACCGGTAGCTCGTTCTCCTTATCGCCTTGCCCCAACCGAGATGAAAGAGATGATGACGCAACTCCAGGAGTTGTTGGATAAGGGCTTTATTCGACCAAGTTCATCGCCGTGGGGAGCTCCGGTGTTATTTGTTAAGAAGAAAGATGGCACCATGAGGATGTGCATCGATTACCGGGAGCTGAATAAATTGACAATCAAGAACAAGTATCCGCTGCCGCGGATAGATGACTTGTTTGACCAGTTACATGGAGCTTGTGTGTTTTCTAAAATTGACTTGAGGTCGGGATATCATCAGTTAAAAGTTAGAGAGGAAGATGTGCCTAAAACAGCTTTTAGGACACGTTACGGGCATTACGAGTTCTTGGTTATGCCTTTCGGGTTAACCAATGCCCCGGCTGTCTTTATGGATTTGATGAACCGAGTTTGCAGACCGATGTTGGACAAGTCGGTAATTGTTTTTATAGATGACATTTTGGTGTATTCAAAGTCTGAAGCCGAACACGCTGACCATCTAAAAGAGTTATTGGAATTGTTAAGAAAGGAAAGGTTGTATGCCAAGTTTTCAAAATGTGAGTTTTGGCTGCAACAGATTCAATTTTTAGGGCATGTGATATCGGGGGCCGGAATTTCTGTAGATCCGGCTAAGGTAGAAGCGGTAAGGAATTGGGAGCCGCCTCGCTCAGCTACGGAAGTCAG
>JAANYP010005244.1:0-65000 GCA_020465985.1 Centrapalus pauciflorus
ACCGGGTTGAAACCAAATGATTCACTCGCCTTGATCACCAACACGCAGATTCCGACACCATCCTTTGCTCCAGGTTCTTCGTCGTCGCAGTACAGGTATGCTTCTCCTCCGCGTGAGGTCTATGATGAGGAAGAAGCTTCTATTCAGGAACAGATAGCCTTGTGGACCAACCGTCTCCAACAGCGACGGTTCTCCAACAAGACTAACAATCAACTCCGTTATGACATCGGCCCACGGAGATACTCAGATGACAGAAGGGATGAACGACGCGATGATTATCGCAGGGATGACTACCGTAGGGATGATCGGGATGATCGCAGGTACGACGATAGACGCGACTATCGAGATGATCGCCGTTATGAAAGGCGAGACGATAGGCGTGATGATCGAAGGGACGACAGGCGGGACGATCGAAGGGATGATCGCCGGGATGAGAGGAGAGAGCCCGAGCGAAGGGACAGAAGGCGAGATGACAGCCGAGAGCATCGTCGCGCCGATAAGAGGCCGGCAGAAAGGAGAGAGGAACGACCGAGAGCAGATGAGCCGAAGGCCGCAGATGAACGTCTCTGTTACAAGTGTGGCAAATCGGGCCACTTCGCTAGGGAATGTAAGAACAATTTCGACAGAGACGTCGCATACTACGAGAGAAAGCTTGAGGCCGCCAAGAAGAGAACGGATGCGTTAGCCCTCGTCGCCCAGGAAGACTACTAGGATGCTGAAGATTCTGAAGACGAGGATGACAAGGGCAATAATTGTTACATGGTTGATCGTTTTGGGTTGGAGAACTGTGCTGTTTCCAATGCTGAAGATTCAGATCATGCTGTTGAGGGGGAGACATTGAAAAATCCACCAGCATGTCTGATGACTACAACCAACGATCCCGAATGCTCCACATCCGGTTCTGAGTCGAATGAGGTATATTCCTGTTACATTCCTGCACATGTAAATAAATTATTTGTAGATAATGAATGTACACTGCACACACATATTCTTGATCTACAAGCTAGATTAAATGCTGAAAGTGCAAGGTGTGTACAGGCTGAACATCAAGCTCAAACTCTAAAAGAATCATCTGAATTATATCATTCAAAGTGGTTAACTAATCATAATGTTATAAAACAGATGTTAATAGAAAAAGTAGATGTTCAGGATAGGAATATATATCTTGAATCTTGCATGGACACGCTTTCAAAAGAAAAACTCTCTTTAAAAGAAGAAATTTCTGTTCTTACAAAACAATTAGATGCGGTAAATATGGAAAATATAGACAATTTAGAAAAATAAAAATGATTGAAGAAGAAAGGATAAGTTTGTACTCAAGAATAAAGACCCTTGACGATGCATTTTTAAGAAGGGGTCAAACAGAACAAACCATCCATTTAAATCAGCCTAAAGAAACTAGGTTTTACCATTCTAAACAAGGAATTGGTTTTAAAAATCCTAAATATTTGGAAAAAGCACAAAATGTTTTACCTGTATTTTATGACATGAATTATATGGGATCCGGTCTTAAATCTTTCTTTTTTGAGTCATCAAAAGAAGTTTTAAACCAAGAAAATGAGAAACGTGTCACTCGTAAAGATAAAGAAATTTCTTTTCAATATGAGGAACTTAACGAGAGTTATTCTTCTAGAGTACCCACTTTAGAGGAAGATCTTTTGTCAACTTATTCAGAAGCTGAATTGAAAACAGAAACCGTAAAATCAACTCCTCAACTTTATATTCCTGTAAAAGTTCTTCAACGACAAATCACTGTTTTAGAAAAGGAATTGAAGTCGTCTCAAGAGAAAGCACTTGATCTTCAAGATGCTCTTCTTAAGAGCGAAGAAGAATTGGTAAATCAATCTTTTCAACAATCTGTGGAAGTTACTGTCTACAGAGAAAATTTTGAAATGGTTTCACAAAAATTGAAAGATCTTTCAAAAGAACAAACACTTTCTCATTCCATAAAAATTCCATGTGTGTCATCAAATAAAGATAAGGCTATAGCTGAAACTTCTTCTGTCATTTACAAAGGTGAGTGTTCAAAAGCTTTCAAAAATGAGGTTCCTAAAAAGACTCAGATCAAATCCAAGTCTTTTAAGAAACCCACTCACCACCAAAAAGAAAATTCTGTCAAGTCTAAATCTTCCATGCTTACTGACTTAATCGTTTTGTTCCTACAGATCATATAAGGAGAGTCCCAAAAACCACCATGCTGGATTTTACAAGTTCTTTTTGTGAAGAAGGCTTTAATGCCAAATGAATTTGTTACTAGAGATAGGGTGTCTGTATTCTCTAAAGACAATTTATGTAACAATGTGTGTGACAATGCTTGTAATGTTGTACCGAATTCTGTTGTTCCTTTAAAGTACTCTTTCAGTGATTTATTTAATCTGTGTCCAACTCGATATAGACGACAGGTTCCTGAAATGAATGCTTGTAGGTCCCGAAAGGTTCCCAAAGTATATAGTAATAAACTGTAGAGGGGGGGTGAATACAGTATTTAAAATCTACACACTCTTTTTCTCAATGTTTGTATGTATTATCAACAAATGTTAATTACAAACAAGCTTGAATGCGGAATAGTTCAAGCTGAGATGACAGAATACAACAGTATGGTTTTCTAGTCTAAGACACACTCAAACTAGATTACAATGAACACACTCACTAAGATGCACTCACTGTATTTTACAAGACTTTAAGGAACGGCTTTGGTAAACAGCTTAGACACACAGAAGCTTGTTTACAGAAGATTTGCATGCATGAATATCACACTTGCACGTTCACTCTTGGTTTAAGCACTTAGCTTTCTTCACATTCTTTCTGACCTTAGAAGCTTCCTTTTATACTCACTTAGAGGATCTAAGAGAAACATCTTCATTGGGCAGAATGAAAAAGGAGAAGTCTTGTTGGAAAAGACAATATAACTTTTCTGCACTTTTCTGAAAAGCAGACTTGCCTTCTCTTGTGCAGAACTTTTGTCTTTTTACTTTCTACTGTTGCATTGCCTTTAACCATTTTAGGAATGTCAACTTTGCGTCTTTCTTCCTTGTAAAGGCCTATTTTGATATAAGAAAAAGGTCTGTCACCCTTTTTCAAATATCCGTTTGTCTTCATGTAACAGAACAGCTTGGGCAGGCTGAGCGGTTCTGCTTTCCACTGTGTCTTCAACTGTGTAAACTGATCTGGTAGTTAAAAACAATACATGATGACTTGGAAACAAATTCCATAAAGTGTTTAGCCTGTTCACAAAGAACAGGTTCTGTTCACAAAGAACAGAACACTTTAAAAATGCCCAAGCTGCTCAACAGTGTAGAGCAGCGTAGACAGTTTATGTTCAGCCTGATCAGCAGACTGATCAGCTTGGACAAACTGTCTTGGTTGCAACACATGCAACGTATAGAACAGCTTTAGACTGATATTGCAAATCATTTTCAGGTTTCAATAAGGCATATAACAGGGCTTAAATTCAACCTTCAAATGTATCAACAGGTTTGATTATAAAATCTCCCCCTCAGATGTAGAGCAGGTTTGACTGAGGCCTTTTTGTGCCTAACAATCTCCCCCTATTTGCAATAACCAGTTCAAGCTGGTCCTGTCAAAAATCACTATATATTTTTACAGTACATTTGCTGAAATAAAATTACAACATTACAGTAAAGTAAAAGATCAGTTTATATATACACTGATTCTTGACTAACCTAGAACAACATATGTTCTTACAAAAATACAACTAATGTACTAATGTATTTTAAAACTAATGTAAAAATAAAAAATTACAACTAATGTAATTGTGTACAACTAATGTACAGAATGTACAACTAATGTACAAGATTTGGACTGTTTGAGACGGGAGCAGATAATGGCAAGCCTGTCCAACTGATGGACAGCTTCCATTCTTCACCTACCCAGATGGCAGGTGGACTTCATTCGACAGGGGGTGGCATCCCTTCTTTGAATCTTTTTAGAAGTTCTTCCCTTGTTTCTTCATGTTCTTCAATTTCAGCTGTAAGAAACATAAAGTTAGAACTTTGAAGCTCACCTCTGTCATAAAATCCTTTCAGCTCTTCCCAGACAGCTGCTCTCCATTGGCTGGACTGACTGAAGGAGGTGGCAATTCTGAAGGCTGCAAGCTGCTTAAGACCAACTTTGTGTAGGTCAGAAGCTCTTTGAAAACATTTCTTCTGAGATAAGGGATCCACAAAAAAATGCCCCTAACTCAGGCTCTTCAATCACTTTGCCATCTTCAAATTCAACTCCTTCAGGCAGGCTGTGGTCAACTCCTTTAATTTCCACAGCATAATCTCCTTGTTCAATCATCATAAGGAGTTCTTCCAGCTCTGAATCTCTCTTTTTCCTTCTGGCCTTGATTTTAGGGGATATCACAGAGACACCCTCTTTGACTTCTTTAGGGATCAGGCCCAACTCACTCACTCTCTCCATCAGCTTCTTTATGTATGCCCTGATAGTCTTAGCTGTTTCTGACTTAGACTGGCTCAGGGCAACTGCCAGTTCCACCCATTCCCTGTAACCCATTTGAGCCACATCAGCGTGATCATATGTTTCCAATTCAGGGCCTGTTGCACCCATCCTTGTGATCTGAAGTTTCCACTGAGTGCCTTTTCTTGATATGGGAACAGCTTTGACAATTCCTTCCTTGGCCAGCCTTCTAGTGGCAACATCATGAAATTTCTTTTTGGCCAAGTTGTCAAAATGGAATTTGGCTCTGGCAGAAGGTACTGTTGATTTGGTCACTGAGACCTGAGTACCTTTTTCCACTTCCTTCCCTTTCTCTCCTGCTGATTGCTTGGCAGCTTCCATTATTTTCTTTTGCACCTCCAAGGTAGACATTTTTATTTTCTTTGCTTCTTGGAGGGCAAGAGACTTAGCAGCTTTGGCAGATTGTTCTTCTTTTTTTAACTCTTCCAGAGCCTTAAGTTGTTCTTCCCTAAACTCAAAGTACTTGTGCATAGGGAGGCCCATCTCTTTAGCTCTGGCTTTGTGAAACTGAGTTTCTGCCTGTTTCTGCTCAATAGGATCCACCGCTGCCTTTTCTTTTCCTTTAGCTGCTGCTTTAGGGACAGCAGCTTCAGGAATACTTTCTTCTTCTTCTTCTTCTTCCTCTGAAAGAATAAGGTGCCTCTTTTTGCTGCTAGGCCTGTCCTCAGGAATGACTTCCTCCCCCTTAGACTGAGCAGGGTTTGGAGAGCCAGCCTGAGTAGGCATAGCAGCTTGGGAAGCACCTTCAGCTGCACCTGTTTCTGCTGGTTGATCAGTTTTGGTTGCAGACACTGGTATCTCCTTAGGAGAAGGAATCTTCTCCCCCTTAGACTTAGTCTTCGAGGCAGATGATTTCTCCCCCTTTGAAGGAGATGATGCAGCGACTTCAACCCCTGGTCTGCCTGAAGACACAAAGTCAGCAGGCTTGCCAGCAGGTTTGGGAGGTTTAGGACCAACAAGGCTGTTCATTAAGTAAGCCAAGTTGTCCTTCACCTCACCAAGCTGGGAAAGACAGTTTTGAAGAGAAGAAGAATGGGAATCAGCAAAAGTGGTCAGCTTAACAATGTTGTCTCTATCAGAAGCTGTGAACAACAAACTTTGGAGCTGTGCAAGATGAAGTTCAAGAGAATCTTGCACATCAGCAAGGTTTGATGACACAGAATTTGATAGAGAAACTATAAGAGTGTTCAGGCTGGCCAATGTGGAAGGAATGGTAGTATTACAGGAAGTGAGGAGAGAGGACAGCTGTTGAGAAATAGCTGTCATAGAGGACACAGAGTCCTGTTGTGAGGAGAGGATAGAGGAAAGAGAGTTGGATACATTTTGCAGCCGTGCAGTGAGTGCAAGCAGCTGTGGAGAGTGGTCAGCTTGTGGAGTAACTGGGAAGGATTCTTTAAACGTATCAAAGAATCCTTTGAGCTGCTCAGACACAGAGTCTGAGATTATGGATGGTAGGGAGTGCATGGTATGTTCCAAAGAACCAACTTTGTTGGTCAGCAATGAAAGCTGATCCTTCAAAGGCAGGTCTTTGGGAGATGGTGGTGTATGGGTGGACTGTTTGGAGTGAGTAGATGGAGAAGATGATGATGAGGCTGGTGTTTGAGGATGAGAGGGAGAAGGAAGAGAAGCTTTGGACAATAGTTCCATAGCCTGGGCAAAAGTAAGGTGGCCCAGGTTAGAGGGATCAAGGGGTCCTTCAGCAGCGGCTGTAGCTGCATCATTAGGAGAAGGAGATGATGTTTGGGGCCTCTCAGATGCTGCTTGTGTTGCAGCACCCTCATGAAGACCAGTGGTGGTTCCCTCTGCAGTGCCTTGGTCTAAAGGCACCTCATCATGGGGAGATGGGATATGCAATTCAACATCAGCAGTGGTGAAACCTGCTGAAGGAATTTGCATTGAGGGATCAGCCTCACCAGAGGGATGGTATGATCCCTGAGGTTCATCAGCTTGTGTTGTTGGTCCCTCAGCAGCTGTTTGGTGTTGAACAGCTGAATCATGGGGAACAGAAGATTGAGGCTGAGCTGCTGATTGGTCTATATCAGCAGCGTGGGCACCTCGTGCAGACTCAGGGTGTAAGGAGATATGAGTGGGGAACAGTGTGGACTCAGTGTGGAGTGGAGAGGGCTCCTGTCTTTCAATATCCTCAGCCTGTTGGGAGGCTGGGATAGTTGATGTGGGTATCTCCATTTGTACAACTGGTTCCTGTTGGGAGGAACCAGAGGGTCTAGGCTGACTCAAGGGTGACTCAGGCTGGAGTGAAGCAGGCTCCAAATGAGCTGAACCTTCTCCAAAAATAGGAGAGGCAGCTTGGGTTGCTTCTTTTACAACTGAACCCTGTTGAGAGGGAACAGAGGAGACTGTTTTCTGGGCTAGTTTCTTTTTGGCTAAGGATTTTCTTTGATAACGAATGGATGAAGTGGGTGATTGTGGAGAGGAGAGGGGATCTGTTTGGACTGGAAGGGAGACTGGGTCAGGAACAGTGGGGCTGGACTGTTCCATAGTCTCTTGTGCCACAGAGGCACCAGCCACAAAGGCTTCAGGCTCAACAAATGAGCCAGGGTGAGGAATCTGCTCTTCCTCAGCCACAGAGGCTAAGGGAGCAGATTCAGCTTGAGCTGTTTTGGCCTTCTTTTTAGCAGGCCCAGCTTCAGCTGCCAAGGTCCTTTTTACCAACTTAGACCTGGCTTTGGATTTTCCACCGGGAGCAGCAGTGACTGGATCCACCCTCACAGCAGAGGGTCCTTCCACTAAACCCAACAGCCTCCTCATTGGTGTTGAGAGAGGAGGCTCATTTTCCAGTACAGGAGTATGAAACACCCTATTCCCTATCACAGGGAATGCAGCAGTTTTAAGTAGGGGTTGAGAGTGATATAGATGCTCACCACAGACATGGCAGAAGATGAGACTCAGGAACCTGGGATATCTGACAGCTGCTGGTCTTGTCTCTTGTTGTACCAGGTTTCTCATGTTCAAGAAGATCCATTTGGCCATGTCAAGTGTAGTCCCATCCACCAGCTGAAGGACTATCGGCACTTCATCTCTACTAAGTTGATCAAAGGAACCAACCTTGCTGCTGAACGACATTGCCACAGAGGCAAATAAGAAGTTGTAAGTAGGTGATAACTCCTTCCTGTACAAAGTAGCTCCAACCTTGGGTTCTGCCACACCACAGAAGCGTAGCAGATTGCCCATTTGCTCATTTTCAGGCAGAGGGAGATCATAGTTCTCAGCCACTGGAAGATGAAGAACTTCCCTCAAAAGATCGACTGTAATCTCAATGGTTTGAGTCCCATTGAGAATAGTACCTCTGATAACCTTAGTGTTTGGATTGTAGGAGCAGGTGTACCAGAACTCGTATACCATCTCCTGGTACAGGACACCAGGAGATGCAGTCAGGGCATAGTTCAACGGATGAACTTGCAGAAATTCCACCATTCGATCGTAACCCTTCCCCACATAGTTTTTGGGGATTGTGAGGTTTGCTATGTAGTTGGTGGGTTTCAGGGTCAGCATCGTGGTGACAGAAGGATGTTTAACAACATCCTCACCAACGAAAACTGGCAGAAAGGGATTAGGTCTGTGAGCCATTTGGGTATTTTGAAGGTTTGGGGAAGCAAAAGACACTTAGTCGATTTTAGGGTTCTTGAGAATTTCTGGGAATGATGAAGAAGACGAAGATGAAACAGTATGTTGGTATTTATAGGATTTTGAATGGTCGTGTGTATGAGAGAGAAAAGATTTGGGCGGTTTGATTTGAAATGTTTGTTAACGGAAAACAGAACGGTTGTCCATGTCAGAAACATTGTCAGACCACTTGACCTTTTTTGATCACTAACACACGTAACATACATTATCCGCAGTAATTAAGTTAAATAAAACATAATTTAAGAAACTTAATTATGAAGAAATGTAATTAAACTGTTGGTCTACGCTGATGGTCAAACCTGTGATGATCAGGGTCAACAAGGTTCTCAGTCTTCAAGCTGTTCTTCCTTCAAACTGTTCCTTCAGCCTGCTCTCCTTTGTGAGAACAGGTTGAGTTCAATAGATGAACAGGTTACAGTGTGAAGAAGTGAACAGGTTGAAGACTGAACCATCAGAGCAGGCTGGACGAATAAACATGTTAAACTGTTTTTGTTCAGCCTGTTGTATGTTCAAGCTGTTCAAGTTTTTCAGACAAATGACTAAGTACAGAACATGTATAACCTGTTCTGTCTAAGCTGTTCAGAGAAACTTGAGCAGTGTGAGACATACGAATTATTAGACCGTTGAGAGACACTTAGTCACTCTTGTTTAACATGCCCAGCTTGCTGACAAGGTAATTAAACCTTGTGTCATCCAGAGGTTTGGTGAAAATGTCTGCAAGCTGTTCATTTGTGGAAATAAAACTTACCTCCACATTACCTTTTTGGATGTGATCCCTGATGAAGTGATGTCTGACTCCAATATGCTTTGTTCTTGAGTGAAATACTGGATTGTTGGAGATGGCTATGGCACTTGTGTTATCACACAGAATAGGAGTTTTCCTATACACAAGCCCATAGTCTTCAAGCTGATGCTGCATCCACAGAATCTGCCCACAGCAGCTTCCAGCAGCAATATATTCAGCTTCAGCAGTAGAAGTGGACACTGATTTCTGCTTCTTGCTACTCCAACTGATCAACTTTCCACCAAGGAGTTGACATCCACCTGTTGTGCTTTTCCTGTCTAACCTGCAGCCTGCAAAATCAGAATCTGAATAACCTGTTAGTTCAAGGCTTGAGTCTTTGGGATACCAAAGACCCAAACCTGGAGTACCCTTCAGGTATCTGAAGATTCTTTTAACAGCTGCAAGATGTGATTCCTTTGGATTAGCTTGGAACCTAGCACATAAACAGGTGGCAAACATAATATTAGGTCTGCTAGCAGTCAAGTATAGCAAGCTCCCAATCATGCCTCTGTAAGCTGTTACTGAAACAGCTTTGCCACTGGCATCAGCATCCAATTTTACATTGGTTGCCATTGGGGTTTTAATAGGAGAACTTTGATCAAATTTAAACTTTTTCAAAAGATCTAAAGTGTACTTTCTTTGATTTATAAAAATTCCAGTTGAGGTTTGTTTAACCAGTAATCCTAAAAAGAAAGTTAGTTCTCCCATCATACTCATTTCATACTTGGATTTCATGAGTAATGAAAAATTCTTGCATAGTTGCTCATTAGTAGAACCAAATATTATGTCATCCACATAAATTTTAACAAGCATAATATCAGACTTCACCTTCTTTATGAACAATGTGGTATCCACTTTACCTCTGGAGTACCCATTGCTCATAAGAAATTCAGTAAGAGTGTCATACCAGGCTCTAGGGGCTTGTTTGAGACCATAGAGAGCTTTGTCTAACTTATAGACAAAACCTGGGTGTTGTTCATTTTCAAAACCTGGAGGCTGCTTGACATATACTTCTTCTTGCAGCTTCCCATTCAAAAATGCACTCTTCACATCCATTTGAAATACCTTTATGCTCTTATGAGCAGCGTAGGCTAGATACAAACGAATTGCTTCTAGCCTGGCCACAGGAGCAAATGTCTCATCATAGTCAATGCCTTCCTCCTGTCTGTAGCCCTGAGCAACCAGTCTTGCCTTATTTCTAATGACATGACTTTGCTCATCCATTTTGTTCCTGAAAACCCATTTTGTGCCAATTATTGTTTTTCCTTTAGGGGCAGGGACCAGCTTCCATACTTTGTTTCTCTCAAACTGATTGAGTTCTTCTTGCATGGCAGTGATCCAATTGGCATCTTTTAGTGCTTCATCCACCTTCTTTGGCTCCATCAGTGAAACAAAACTAGAGAAAATACAAAAGTTCCCTAAGCTGTCCCACCGAGTTTGTATCCCTTTATTGATGTCACCAATTATTTGATCATTGGGGTGACACCTGATCCACTTAGGATCATTTTTCAATGATGACTTACCAGAGTTGTTAACATCTTCAGCAGTTCCTGTTGAACAGCTCTCAAGATTTTCAGACACACTGTTGTCTTGAGCCTGTTCACTTGTTGAACATGTCTGACCACTGTTGAACATATCAGCAGAGGAACTGGGGAAATCAGCATGGATAGGTTCTGGACATGCAGTTGTAATTAAGTCAGTACATTTATTCACACAGGGTGTATTGACATAATCATCATCATGTCCATTATGATTAGCAGGTTCCACACTGGGTGTAGTGGAAGCTTTTGAGTCCTCTTCATTGATTGAATGCATCAGATCATCAAAGTTGAGGTCTTCTGAAACTGATTCAGGAACAGCTTTGGTGGAGGCATTCTTGGACTCTTCAAAGGTGACATTGATAGATTCATCTATCACCCTTCTTTTGTTGTTGTATACTCTGTAGGCTTTGGAGATAGAAGAGTAACCAACAAACACTCCTTCATCAGCTTTAGGTTCAAATTTTGACAGCTGGTCCCTTTGATTCAGAATGAAACAGGGACATCCAAACACATGGAAATAGCTGACATTTGGCTTTCTCCCTTTGAGCAGCTCATAGGGGGTCTTGTTGAACCTTTTCACCATTAAGGATCTGTTTTGAGTGAAGCAGGCAGTGTTGACAGCTTCAGCCCAAAATGATGAAGGCAAACCTGATGCACACAGCATGGTTCTGGCAGCTTCAATGAGAGTTCGGTTTCTCCTTTCAGCAACTCCATTTTGTTGAGGAGTTCTTACTGCTGAAAAGTTCTGACTGATACCTTTCTCTTCACAGAAGTCTTCAAGAGTACTGTTTCTGAATTCAGTACCATGATCACTTCTAAGCTGCTTTACTTGGGCAGAGTTCAGCATTTCCATCTTTTTAACAAATCCGATAATTTCTCTCGCAGCCTCTCCTTTGCTCTTCAAAAAGATCACCCATGTGTACCTGGAGAACTCATCAACCATTACAAGAGTGTATCTTCTTCCTCCTAGACTTGGGACATTAATAGGTCCAAACAAGTCCATATGGATTAAGAAGAGTGGAGTATCAATAGAGAAATTGTGTTTGGATTTAAAAGATGTTTTTCTCTGCTTGCCTTTCTCACAAGCTGTGCATAATCTATCTTTGGCAAAAGTAATAGAAGGCAAACCTGTTACCAACTCTTTCTTACAGAGTTTATTGATGTTCTTGAAGTTCAGGTGTGACAATCTTCTATGCCATAACCAGTTTAGATCAGCGTTGGTTCTTGTGAGAAAACAGGTTTCAGTTGTGGGATCAGCAGAATGCATATTCACAACATATACACCTTTCTTTCGTTGAGCACACAGCACAACTTTGCCTTGGGAATCCAATATGTAACCCAGGTGCTCATCAAAGTTAACCTTGTAGCCAGCATCACACAGTTGACTTATGCTAACAAGGTTATGTTTTAGCCCAACCACATAGGCTACCCTTTTGAACACTGCAGCAACAGCTTTAAGAGTTCCATATCCCTCAGTGGATCCCTGTACATTGTCACCAAAGGTGACTTTTGGCCCTTTTTCAGGCCTGAGATCACTCAGCAGTTCTTTACAACCTGGCATGTGCCCTGAGCAGCCACTGTCCAAGTACCAAACCTGGGAAGGTTGTTTTTCCTGCAGAGTGAGAAGAGAATTATTAGTTATTTTTAGGGGAACTCATCACACAGATGAGTTCTCCTACTTCATCAACACTTGTTGATGGATTTTGAATGTCCACACTAATATTCCCTATTTGAATGGTATCAGTTTGAATACCATCCTCAGTGACTATGTTATTTCCACCACTGCTTGTAACAGCTGTGAGGGAAACAGCAGAGCCAACAGGCCTCATGTCCTCAGATTCAGGACAGTCCTTGGCCAGATGTGTCTTCTTCCCACACTTATAACATTTTCTCTTTTTGTTGCTTTTGGAAGAAGGTCCTTCAGAAACACATTCTGAACTGTTTTTGTTGATTCTTTCAGCAGGTTTAGCAATTTTTGCAGAATCAACAGCTTGTGTGGTAAGTTCATAGGCCACAGCTTTGACTGTCTCTTCTTTCCTCTTTTTGGGAGGACAGATGTCAAAGACAGGAAGCTTGATTGGCCTTTGAGCTTCCACAGGTTTGGGAAACTTATTCCCAGTTGTCTCAGTTTGAGCAATGGCTTTGCCTTTGCCCCTACTGAGTTGTGATTTATGCTGCCTATCAGCATACTCACTGTGTTTGGTTTTGAAAAACTTATTTTCATTTAAAAACAACTCACCACCATGATTTGAAAACTTATTTGAAATCACAGCAGTTTTGTTTTCAACCTGAGACTTACCCTTGTTGAAAACAGGCTGCTTACTTTTTGAAAACTTATTTTCAAAATGTTTAGCATAAAAAGGATTAACATGCTTTTTACCAACAGCTTTGGACTCTGAACCTGTTTTGTCAACAGGCTTAGCATCCACAGCTTTAGTTTGAGCATGT
Organism: Centrapalus pauciflorus; assembly: GCA_020465985.1. Taxonomy (NCBI): domain Eukaryota; kingdom Viridiplantae; phylum Streptophyta; class Magnoliopsida; order Asterales; family Asteraceae; genus Centrapalus; species Centrapalus pauciflorus. The sequence continues at coordinate 12,901 of JAANYP010005244.1, forward strand.
TTTCCTTTCTTCTGCTTGTGTGAGCTAGCAGAGCACTTAGCAGGCTGTTTTGGAGAACAAACTCCAACATCAGCTTTTGAGCTGAGTTCACACAAGCTGTCAGTATTTTGAGGCCTGACAAACCTGTTTGTTGAAATAAGCTTACCATTCACGTTTTGGATGAATGTATTTGGAAGTTCACCAAGAGTGGACAAGTCTTCTTTCAAATTACTTATTTCAACGATGGAAGCTGCTGTGTCAAGATCCCCTCCAAGATAGGCTTGGATTTGAGCAGGAATCTGTTGACTGATACAATGGCTGACTTTTTGTGCAGATTGGCACCAAGAGTCAACTATCTTTTGAAGCTTAGCGTGCTTTATATCTGTTTCTCTCTTTTCTTCCAGTAAAATGGAGTTGATGTGTTTTAATTCATCAAGCTCAGTTTCCAACTTATAGAAACTGTCCAGTTTACTGGTTTTAGTTTTAAGATCAGCTTTAAGCTTAGAGATTTCAGATACTAAAGCATCATGCTTCTCAACAGCAGCTTTCAAATCAACAAGCATGTATTCAAACATTTTAACTTTTTCTTCAGAACTGTAAGCCATAAAATTTTGTACCTTATACATCATTGTAAGATTCCAGTTCTCCAAGCTGCTGAAGGCTTCAGCTTCAGCCATGTCCTGTTTGAAACTGCTTGTTGATGGGACATCAGAGTTGGCCATCAGACACTGATTATCTTCTTCATCAGATGATGAATCAGATTCCTCCCAGTCACATGTCTCAGCCATGAGTCCCTTTTGGCGATTGGAAGACACAGAGTTTTCCAATTTCCTCAGCTTAGCCATGGCCATAAGGTACTTAACCCTATAGCCATCATCCCTGTTAGTCTTGATAGATTTGGATGACTGGCCAACAGCTTTTGACACACAGTCAGCAGCTATATGGCCAGTTTTGCCACACTTGAAGCACTCAGCCTTGGATTTGTCAAATGCTTTCTTTTTGCCAGCACTTGCACCTCCTTGTAGCATACTTCTTCCAAATCTTCTCTTGCTGAACTTTTTGACAAGCATAGCTATCATTTGCTCATCATCTTGTTCAGTAAGATCTGCAGCCTCTTCTTCTTAAGACACCTCCTCCTTATCATCATCCTGTTGATCAGGTTGAGTGAACACATCACTCACCTGATTAACAGACTGTCTCACATTAGCCACAAAGGCTGTACCTCTTCTGGACATTTCCAAGGCATTCCTCTTTTGCTGCCTTGATTGTTCATCATTCAGTAAGGATCCATACAGATTGACCAGATCCATACTTCTGATAGTACCTGAGTTTCTTAGGATGGTTGGGAAATAGTTCCACTCCTCAGGTAAAATGTCCAGAAACTTGTTCACCAAAGTAAGACTGTCCTTGGTGATCCCAACAGCTTTGAGATCATTCACCAGAGCAGTGAACCTGGTGTAGGTTTCTGTGAGGGACTCCTTTGGTTTGGCAAAGAAGAGTTCATACTGTCTAACAAGATTGTTAATCCTGTTGTCCAGTGTGATTGTGGGTCCATCATAGACGGTACACAGAGTATCCCACATCTCCTTTGCAGTCTTCATCTTCTCAACCTGCTTGAACACATCATCAGGAAGAGAAATGACCAGGTTGTTTCTGGCCTTTGCATCCAGAGCTACCATTCTCTTGTCTTCATCAGACCATTGAGCTTTTGCTTTCTCAAAGGTCCTGATTTCAGGAGCAGCTCCTTCAACCGCTGGAGTTATTGTAGTAACAGAGGTTGGCACATAGGGACCCTCCATCACTATCTCTGGCAGTTGTACATCCAGATTCTCTAAATAGAGCATCATTCTGCACTTCCAACCAGAGAAGTTTTGATGATTAAATTTTGGAGGCTTGCCCATAGAGCCATTTTCATAGTAAGAAGAGTTTGCAGCACTGTTGTCCATGGAAACTTGGGATTATGAGAGATCTAGAATGACACACACTCTAACCTGGCTCTGATACCAGTTGTAGGTCCCGAAAGGTTCCCAAAGTATATAGTAATAAACTGTAGAGGGGGGGTGAATACAGTATTTAAAAACTACACACTCTTTTTCTCAATGTTTGTATGTATTATCAACAAATGTTAATTACAAACAAGCTTGACTGCGGAATTGTTCAAGCTGAGATGACAGAATACAACAAGTATGGTTTCTAGTCTAAGACACACTCAAACTAGATTACAATGAACACACTCACTAAGATGCACTCACTGTATTTTACAAGACTTTAAGGAACAGCTTTGGTAAACAGCTTAGACACACAGAAGCTTGTTTACAGAAGATTTGCATGCATGAATATCACACTTGCACGTTCACTCTTGGTTTAAGCACTTAGCTTTCTTCCCATTCTTTCTGATCTTAGAAGCTTCCTTTTATACTCACTTAGAGGATCTAAGAGAAACATCTTCATTGGGCAGAATGAAAAAGGAGAAGTCTTGTTTGAAAAGACAATATAACTTTTCTGCACTTTTCTGAAAAGCAGACTTGCCTTCTCTTGTGCAGAACTTTTGTCTTTTTACTTTCTACTGTTGCATTGCCCTTAACCATTTTAGGAATGTCAACTTTGCGTCTTTCTTCCTTGTAAAGGCCTATTTTGATATAAGAAAAAGGTCTGTCACCCTTTTTCAAATATCCGTTTGTCTTCATGTAACAGAACAGCTTGGGCAGGCTGAGCGGTTCTGCTTTCCACTTTGTCTTCAACTGTGTAAACTGATCTGGTAGTTAAAAACAATACATGATGACTTGGAAAAAAATTCCATAAAGTGTTTAGCCTGTTCACAAAGAACAGGTTCTGTTCACAAAGAACAGAACACTTTAAAAATGCCCAAGCTGCTCAACAGTGTAGAGCAGCGTAGACAGTTTATGTTCAGCCTGATCAGCAGACTGATCAGCTTGGACAAACTGTCTTGGTTGCAACACATGCAACTTATAGAACAGCTTTAGACTGATATTGCAAATCATTTTCAGGTTTCAATAAGGCATATAACAGGCCTTAAATTCAACCTTCAAATGTATCAACAGGTTTGATTATAAAATCTCCCCCTCAGATGTAGAGCAGGTTTGACTGAGGCCTTTTTGTGCCTAACAATCCTCCTGCACAGAGACATTTGGCTCTTGTATTTGGGCTGAGGAGGAAGGAGCTCCTGAAACCCTTTTTCTTTTGTATAATATGAGTGGGGATGAGGGATTGACAGAAGGATCAGAAGGATTATTTGTATCATGAGGAGTGGGTTGAGGTCCTGGGGGTGAAACAGTGATGTTAGGCTGAGCCTGCTCAGGACCCTCTCCTCTGTTTAGTGGATTGATACCCATCATTGCAGAGGGCAATGGGACATCAACAGACAAAAAATTGGCACTTGTTTTTAGAAGACGTTTTATTGTTGGTAAAGAGTGCCTATAGGAAACATGAATCCTTCTATGTACATTGAAATTACTGCAAGTTCTTGCAATAATTTCAGCCAAAAATCTAGGATACATCAAAATTTTCCCATGTTTTAGGGCATGATGCCTTAGCATACCCTGAAAAATCATATTAGAAAAATTGAACTGTTGGCCTGTAGATAAACCCACTAAGGCAGTGGCTATGTTTGAGGAAAATTCTGACCAACCAGTTCTTTTAGGGCTTATGCATTGCTGTATAATATGTACAAGATATTTCCACTTAGGGGCAAAATGAGTTTTAAAGAACGTATAAGAATCAGTAGGGCCCCTATACCCTATAGCAAAAAGGCCTTCATGTAAGGCAGTAAGAGATAAGTCGGTTATACCTGTGGCATCTTGAAGATGCAAGTGTTGGCGTATCAGATCTTCAGTGATGGTGATGGTGGTTCCATCAATCTTCGAGATCAAAGAAGTGACTCCATTGATGGTTTGAACAGAAGCATGTTTCCAAAATTTCTCTATATGAGATATGTATATTGTGGGGTTTATGGTAAGAGCATGATGAATGTGAGAGCTTCGTAGGAAGTCCATCATGGCGTGGAATGGTTGAAGGTCAGCGTGTTTGAGAGAATAGGGAAGACAGTTATGTTCTTTGACAAACTCCATTGACAATCAATCGGGGATTTAGGGTTTCAGGGATGTGTGTGGAAATCGCTCAGAGAGAAAGAAAGATCGTGGGAGATATTTTGCAACTAGTAGTTACAATTGAACGAAACTGGGACCTTTAAAGGTTTCGAAAATATCTAATCTCACGCGCACACTTATGGAAGTTACCAAATTACCCTGCACACTTTGACAGATCAAGTGAAACAACTAGCAGTCCGAGAAAATGAACTAGCAGCTTGAGAAAAGACTCAAGCTGCTAGTTGAAAAAATAAGCATATCCGAATGAAACAGTGTCTCCCCCCTAAACAAGCATATTAAATAGATATATACTTCATAAAATAAGAAAGACTGATGAAAAACAAATTAATCCATATTAACCATGCCAATATTTGAAACTAGGAAGGTGAATCTTCCTACATCAAATGGTTTTGTAAAGAGATCAGCTAACTGTTCATCAGTATGAATTTTGGTAACTTGGATTAATTTCTTATCATTACAGTCTCTTATAAAATGAAATCTGATGTCTATATGCTTGGTTTTGGGAAATTTCACTGGATTTTGTACAATGCTTATTGCACTTGAGTTGTCAATGTAAATAGGAGTGGATAGCAAATTCATACCATAGTCTCTCAGTTGATTTTGAATCCACATCACTTGGGAACAGCAGCTTGCAGCTGCTACATATTCTGCTTCAGTAGATGAGGTGGAGACAGTTGTTTGCTTTTTACACTGCCAAGAGACCAATCTTGCTCCTAGATATTGACATGCACCAGTTGTGGACTTTCTGTCAATGTTGCAGCCTCCATAGTCACTGTCAGAATAGGCTGTTAGTTCAAGAGGAGAGTCTTTAGGATACCAGAGGCCCAAATGTGGTTGGCCTTTGAGATATCTAAAGATTCTCTTAACAGCAAACAAATGTGAGTCCTTTGGAGCACATTGAAACCTGGCACAAACACAAACAACAAACATTATATCAGGTCTAGAAGAGGTTAGATACATAAGTGATCCTATCAAGGATCTGTAGAGATGAATGTCCACATCTACTCCATCTTTGTCTGCATCAAGCTGTTTGTGAGTGTCCATTGGAGTACTTGCAACTTTGGTATCTTTGTAACCAAACTTTTCCAGTATGTCTTTAACATACTTTGATTGACTTATGAATAGCCTTGTAGGCTTTTGCTTAACCTGCAATCCTAGAAAGAATGTGAGTTCCCCCATTGAACTCATCTGAAACTTTTTGTGCATTAATGCCTCAAACTCCTTGCATAGACTGTCATTGGTAGACCCAAAGATAATATCATCAACGTATATCTGAACAAGCAGAATCTCAGAACTGATGGACTTTGTGAACAAAGTTTTGTCCAGTGTACCTCTTTTATATCCATTCTGAAGAAGATATGATGACAGAGTGTCATACCATGCTCTAGGGGCTTGGTGGAGTCCATAGATGGCTTTGTCTAATTTGTAGACTCTGTCTGGATACTTATAGTCCTCAAATCCAGGAGGTTGACACACATAGACCTCTTCTTCAATTGTTCCATATAGAAAAGAAGACTTCACATCCATTTGATACACTTTAAACCCTTTGAAGCTTGCATAGGCTAGGAACAGTCTGATGGCGTCAATTCTTGCCACTGGAGCAAAAACATCATCATAGTCTATTCCTTCCTCTTGAGTGTATCCCTGTGCTACCAATCTTGCTTTGTTCTTGATGACTATCCCTCTCTCATCCTTCTTGTTTCTGAAAACCCAACGTGTACCAATTACTCTCTTGCCTTTGGGATGATCAACTAGAATCCATACATTCTGAATCTTGAATTGTAGTAGGTCTTCCTGCATTGCCTCAATCCAAGATGGATCGTTCAAAGCCTCTGATGCCTTCCTTGCTTCTAACTGTGACATGAAACAAGCATGTTCAAAGGCAGCTAGACTAAATTCTGGCACAGCTGATTCAGCATCAGTAGACTCTTTGTGAACCATTTTTCGTATCTGCACAGGAGTGCGTGGATCACCCATTATCTGATTGAGAGGATGATACTTGTGAACTTCTGAGTGTTGGCTCTCTGTCTGTCTGAAAAGAGGTTTATAAATTTGTATCATCTCCATCAGGACCACATGATCGTTCAGCTTCAGGAACAACTTGACTTGAATCTGGGACTGTTTCTCTTTGTGATGGAGCTGTTCCCTCAGGACTTGGGATTGGCACTTCATAGTTTGGATTTGAATCATGTTGTTCATCCAGTACCCCTGGTGGGTCACAAGATAGAAGTGGTATGACCGTATATTCATCCCATTGGCCAGAATCTGCAACAGATGGAATCTTTGTACCAACAGCTTTATCATTTGTGCTACCAGCATGAGAATTTGTGTTGGCAGCTTCAACCCTGTTTTCACCAGTTTCTGCATTATACTCAACAAAGCTTAGAGAATTTGTTAGTAAATCTAAATCAAACAACCAATCAGGACCAGTGCCTTTGACATTTGCAGTGTTTTCATTAAATTCAACATTGGCACTTTCTTCAATGGTTTTAGACACACTGTTATATACTCTATAGGCTTTGCTTTGTGTGGAGTATCCTACAAAGAAACCTTCTTCAGCCTTGCTTTCAAACTTTCCTAAGTGAGTCTTAGTGTGAAGAATGGTACAGGAACAATCAAAAGACTTAAGAAAGGCCATTAAGGGGACTCTATGATGGAATAACTCATACGGAGTTTTCCCTTGTGTTTGAACAACCTGAACCCTATTCAGAACATAACAAGCTGTATTAACTGCTTCTGCCTAAAAGGTCATAGGCAGTTTGGAATCAGCTAGCATGGTTCTAGCAGACTCAATTAAGGTTATGTTCTTTCTTTCAGCTACACCATTTTGTTGTGGTGTTCTTGGTGCACTATATTGCCTAACAATGCCTTTAGACTCACAGAAACTGTTTGGGATATGGTTTTTAAACTCAGTCCCATTGTCTGGTCTAATCACCTTAACTTTTAAGTTAGATTGGTTTTCTATCTTAAGAATAAAAGATTTAACTAGCTCAGCAGCTTCATCTTTAGACCTAAGAAAGTATAGCCATGTGAATCTGGTGAAATCATCAACAATGACTAAACAGTAAGCTCTTTTATTCAAACTCAGAACAGATGTTGGACCAAAAAGATCCATATGAATAAGATGAAGAGCAGATGAGATTGAATTTACTTCTTTGGCCTTATGAGAAGATTTGTGTTGCTTGCCTTTAAGGCATGCTACACAATGATCATCACAAATGACCTCCTTTTGTGGTAAACCTCTTACCAAATTCTTTTTGACCAGGACATTCATGGATTTGAAGTTCATGTGACACATTCTTCTGTGCCAAAGAGCAGACTCATTAGATGATGCTTTAGATATCAAACAACTTAAAATACTGGATTTTGATAGAAGATCTGTGTCCAAACAGTAGACATCGTCCTTTCTTGGTGTTCTAAGTAAAATAAGATTTTCGGGAATTTTAAAATCTTTTGAAAGAACAATGCACTCAGAATCTGTGAAGACAACAATATTTTGTTTATCACAGATTTGAGACACACTTAATAAATTGTACTTCAGCTGTTCAACATATAAAATATCATTGAAAAGCATATTGCCTGCTTTGACAGTACCTTTACCTGTTACCTTACTTCCCTTGGAATTTCCTCCAAATGCAACAAAACCACCATCAAAGCCTTTGAAGTTTGACAAGCAATCAGAGTTGCCTGTCATATGCCTAGAGCATCCACTGTCCAAATGCCATCTTGTTTTGTGTTGTGACCTGTGGGTGCCCTGCACAAATAAAAGCTTAGTTAGTGGTGGAGTAAACCCAAACCAAGTTGGTTTTGGGTTGTCCTTGTGCATTGACATAACTAAACACTGTCTTTGACTTCTTATACTTAGTGAGATCCACTGATGGATTCTGTGGAGAATATTTAGTTATGACATGAGGTGTCCAGGTGTTTTGTCCATCCTTTGCAGTAACAGTCTCAGATGATCCATTACCAGTCCCACTTTTGAGCCTAGCAGTCTGAGCTGAGTCTGCAGTGCTAACAGCTTCAGAATTTGCACTAACAGTTTCAACTTTAGACTTGGCAGTTTCAACATTTGTATCAACAGTTTCACCTGAGTTTTTGCCTTTAACACACCATATCTGTTTAAACTTTGATTTTGGCTTTGCTAATACTTTTTTTGGTGTGTGGACTGTTTTTTATTGATTTTTGAGTACCTGTGATCAACCGTTTTCTTAGGAACTGGTACAACAGGTGGTTTGACATTAAGATTTTTTGTGTGTTTAACAAATGCCTGTTTCTGAACCACAGTCTGTTTTGCAACACATGGTTTGTACAAGCAATGTCTGGCCAAATGGTTTTTCCTGCCATAGTGGAAACATCTTTTGACTGTTTTGATTGGAGAACCAGTTTTATCAGACCATAACTGGTTCTTGTTCCTTTGATTTCCCCTTACCTGCTGTTGTTTGGGAAACTTTTGGACACCATGATTTTGGCATGTGCAGATAGGAACAGTCTTTCCCTTTTTATTACCTTTTGAGGAAGACGCAGTGTTACAGTTAAAAGGGACAGTAACCTGGGGAGTAGCATGGCATCCACTCATCTTCTCTTTTCCTTTCATACTGGGGTTTGGGGCTGCTATAGGTACATTCATTGTTTTGTGTCCTATTTCAGTTTCTTTGCACTCACAGGCTTCATTTTTAATAAGATCTTCCTTAGATTCAGGACTGGTTTCAAGGACAGGATCTAGAGTGGTCATAGACTCATCTAATGGTTCATTAACAAGCCTATCAGCAACTTCACTCATTGGATGAATGTATTTGTTGTTGTATGGTGGTGGAGTGGCTCTGTATCCTATACCTTCTTTGGGATTGAGCTAAGATTTTACCCTATCTTTAAATTGAATTTCCATTAGATGTTCCAGCTTTTGATTTGCCAATTTGAAGTTTCCTAGATCTATATTGACAGATTCTAGTTTCTTATTAGCATCTAACACCTTCTGTTCAGCCTCATCTAATTTCTTATTTAGGTAGTCTATTTTCTTATTTAGCTCCTTTTTCACCCACTCATGATATGATCTATCATGTCCCATTTGAATCTCATTATCTTTATAGTCATTGATCTGTTTTTCCAGATCTTCTATGGCTTGCATATACTCATATCTCCTTTCTTCCATCTTAGCTAGAGTTTTGCACATGCTCTCATTATGATCTCTGTACTTTTTAACCATATTTTTGCATGCTTGAGAGCAGAGTTTAGCATTTACCTCAGATGGTAATTCAGTGGAGATGACATTTGATGTTTCTGCCATTAGAACTTGATTTTGAAACTCTTCCTCTGTCTGATCACTCCAGTCAAACACATTGTCTTCTTGAGAGACAAGTGCTTGTGATGATGAAGCTTGATTAGTTTGCTGGGGTCTTGGTGGCTGTTGACCTTAGGATCTGCATTCTCTGGCAAAGTGGCCAAGCTTGTGACATTTAAAGCATTCAACTTTTGATTTATCAAATGCTGGTTTCCCTTCTGATCTGGCTTGAAAGTTGGATCTGCCAGTTCTTTTCAGAAACCTTTTAGCCCTCATAGTCAACATTGCATGCTGCCATTTCAAGTCCATCTCTTCAAGATCATCTGGATGGATCTGTGCTAAATCTTCAGCATTTAGAGCAAACAGTCCATCATTAGCAACAAAAGCTTCATAATTAGCTTCAGTAGAGTTACCATCAGCACCTGAAAAGGAATCCCAACAGTTAGATTTATCAGATAATGTTGATGACAGTAGAGCAGTGTTATGATTATAAGAAAAGGATTTCATTTTAGTTTCAATATCAGTTTCATACACTCTCAGACTGTTATACAAGTCATCCAACTCTATTTCATTAAGAGTGTCTTTGGTTCTCCATTGAGAAGCATATACTGTCCATTCATCACCAAGTGATCGAAGGAATTTTCTGTTGACTTCATCTTGATCCAAGCTGACTTTAGCACTCTCCAATTCACTGATCAGTTTATTAAACCTGTCAAATATTTGAGTGAGGTTTTCATTCTTGCCACCAGAAAATTTTTCATACTGCTGTTTTAAAAGATCCTTTTGATTTCTCTTGGTGCTAGCATTACCAGCAAATCTTTTCTCTAAAGCAATCCAAAGAGAATGAGCAGTGTAAAACTTTTTAAACTGGTGTTGATAAGCATTAGGAATGGCTATTTGTAAAAGTGTAAGAGCTTTTACTTCATTCATTCTAGCCTTCCTCTCAAGTTCAGTTTTTGGAGGAGTTTTGATGCGTTTGCCCTCATCATCAAGTTCGAGATCAACTACAGGAGGAAATTCAACAGCTTCCCATATGGCATAATCAATGAATTGAATATGCTGTTGAATCCTGAGTTTCCACATCTTAAACTCAGTGGGTTTGAGCATAGGCACTTTAAGTCCTTGCCTAGATCCACTACTGCTATTATCAAATTCCATTGCAGAAAATTAAAACTGTAAAAGAAAGCTTCTGACTTTGAAAACAAAGAAAAACCTGTGGCTCTGATACCACTTGTCAGAATCAATATCACTACCTAAGATTAACTGGTTTAAATTAATCAGAGTATAAACCAATAACCTTATATTGAATCAAAGTCCAATTAAGAAGTTTGTGGAATAATACTTAATTGTTTTAAGAAAAGCTTTCAAAACAAATAAACACATAAACACAATCAATAATCAAATGTCACTTGTATTGCCAAACTCAATGATTACAATCACCTCTAATCTGTTTGATCAGACGAAGAACACATATTGTTCTTAGGGTTTTACAACCTTAGAGGCTTATGAAAACTTAATCAGAAAGACAATTACAACTGAATAAACTTGTACGTGCAGACTTACAATAGAATAACCTATTCTATGTGTATATATTGCTTTCTGATTTGTTTCCTTGAAAACTCTGATTTCTCTGATAGTAGATATGCTTGAATCTTCAAAATATATCCTTTCCTGAATATCAGCACTTTCTGTTTGTTGAGCAGCTTGAAGTCTATCTGTTGAGCAGCTTGAACTTTAACACTTGCAGCTTGAACTTTTGAACTAGCAGCTCGAACTTTTTCAACTAACAGCTTGAACTTTGTACTTATACAGAAAATCTACTAACAGTTTGAGAGATCTAACTAACAGCTTGACATACTTAGATTATTTCCTAACATGCAGGCTCCCGTTCCACTTTAGAGGCTAGAACAGGTGGGTCGGCTTCGGGCCTGGCAGGTATTTCCCGATGGTAGATGATTGGGCCTTCGGTAATGGATTGGAGCATAAGATTTCCATTGGGCTGCATACCCACGAATTTAATGAATTTGGACTTCCACTGCTTGTATTCATCAGGATATAGAATAGGCGGTCTGTTCTCAGATCCTAGGACAAGTGCCTCTCGGGACATGGTTGATAGTGCTGAAGTTAAAGAATGAGATCTTGAAGGTGGAAACTGAAATTCAGATAATCAGAACTTTGGATGAACAGTAACTCGGATGAATAGTGATTCGGTTGGTCCGAATTCGGATGAAACATGGAAAAGTCGGATGAGGTAGACCTCGGATGAATAGTGAAGTTCGGATTGTCAGAACTTCGGATGAACAGTGGAAAATGTGATGGACCGAATTCTGATGGAACAAATTTGGATGAAATGAAATTCGGATGGACCGAATCTCGGATGAACAGTGTGAGTTCGGATGGACACTTAAAATAATTTTTCAACTAAAAATGACCGAATTCGGATGGGATCCGAAGTTCGGATGATCCGAGATGGAATTTTAAAATGAAGCTCAAGTAATTTTAAGTGTTTTAAAAATACTTTAACAGAACTTCGGATGAGTCCGAAATTGGGTCCGAACTTTGTTAATTTTTTGGTCCGAAATGAGCCGAAATTTGATCTGAAGAAGACCGAAATGAGGTCCGAGGTGGTCCGAAGTTCAACAGTTATGATTTTCCAGAATTTTCACAGAATTAAAACAAACAGTTTTTAGCCAAAAAAATATTTCTAAAAGTTTGGAAAAATATTTTAAACATTTGTAGGTATTTAAAACACACCAAAACACCAAATTCTATTAAAAATGGACTGAAACCGAACCAAAATCCATTTCTTTTGAAGATAATAATCAGAATTTTAATGACAAAAACACGTAATGATTGAACCTAAACTGCTCGAAATCACTATATGATGAATACTAGATGATTATAGGATGATTAAACACGAAAAACAGAAGTATAAGGATGAAAAAATGATCAAACCGTGGATTTTTAATGAGGAACACGAAGAACACAGCAGAATCCGAATGATAATCAGTTGAAATCCACCTCCTGAGCCCTGATACCAATTGTTATAATTGTCTTCCAATTATTATATCAGCACTCGTGTAATAATCTCACCAATATTCAAACAAAACAGAATTATGACTCAATGATTTGCATGATGATGATGACGATGGCAGAGAGAATATTTGCACAAAAAGGTGTGGCGGCTGGAAATCTCAATATGCGTATTGTCTAAAATTGTGGGACACCCTAGGTGGGTCTCCCTTTACATTGGAATTAAAAGCAACTATTGAACTATTACACAATTGCCCTATCAACTTGTAAAATAAAGGAAACAACTAAACAAAGTCTAGATATGAATTACAAGGAAATAAAATAATTATTACAAAAGGAAGCCACAAGATCGAAATTAAATATCTAACACACATGCATTGTTCATTATGTTTTGTTAATCTAGCAACTCACTCAACGTAATGTTGACCCTTTAGTTGCTAATATTTTACACGTCTTAAGTTTTCTTATAGGGAGCCTCTAGACTTCATTATTGTTTGGTTATCCTGAAGCTAATGGTATCGAGACCACCGGTGCTGGTACACCTTGATTGCTGTTTTGGGTAATTGGGTAGATGACTTCCCGGACTTGAATACTCGTTTCACAGGATCTTCACTTGTCCCATATAGAAATTTATAATTGGTAGTTTGTTGGCATCATGTTTGGTGCCGTTAATCGTAAAAGTTTTAAATTCTACCATAATTCTGCAAGTATCATGTATTAGTTATTGTTAAATGCTACTTTAAATTGTATTATGATTATATGGGTATTTCAACATGTATCTTGGGAAGTACTACACATGTTCAAGGGACTGCACATGTTCAACGTACTGGGTACTGCACATGTTTAAAATACTTCTTATATTTTCTGGTAAAAACTACACATGTTCAACGTACTGCACATGTTCAACATATTTGTTATGTATATTGGAAAGTACTACACATGTTCAAGGGACTACACATGTTCAACGTACTGGATACTGCACATATTTATAATACTTCTTATATTTCCTGGTAAAACTACACATGTTCAACGTACTGCACATGTTCAAAATACTTGTTATGTTTCTAGGGAAGAATTACACATGTTCAACGTACTTAATATTATGACATATTTGTTTTCATCATAAAAAGTTATTGCGTTTATTCTGCATAAATCTAATAATATATAAGACTGCAATTGCACTTGTTCGAATATAATATATATGGAATATGCACATGTGCAAATATAACTCTCCATTTAACGTTTTCATTTATTTTCATAAAAAATTTATTTTGAAGGAAGAAGTGATGCATGAAGAAGTGATGGGGGATTCCATAATGTACGTGCATTTGTTTTGGAAAGGGTGATGCTATAAAGACACCCCTAATAAATATGGGTGGTAGGGACAGCCGTCAAATTAATTACATATGTGTATAGGACTTTTGTTAGGATAGGAGTCCTACGCACATTTCAAGACAATTTGACTTTGCTTTCATCATACCATTACATTTTTTTACTTTTCTCTTCCTTTTAATATAAAAAATAAAACTAGTTTATAATAAAATTTAAATTTTTATTTTTTTATTACTATTTATTTATTTAAAATTTACTTAACTATATTATTACTACCCAACTATTTTTGTTAATTTCGTTAAAAATTTATTTATTTATAATTTTTATTCTCTCACAACCTTATAAAATTTATAATATATATTTAAATATTTACGGTTAGATAATATTCGATTATTTATTCACAAATTATACATAATATGAACGAAAAAAATACTACGAATCATTTGGAATTTAAAAATACTCAGAATTTTTTATTCATAAAATTATAAATCCCAATTAGTTATATATTTTTTCCATTCTTAGAAAAACTAAAAAATGAATGGGACGTAATAAATTTTTATTCTTACTACTTTTCATTTGGCTTTTATTAACACAGGGTTAGTAATAGAATCTCTAATATATATTGATTATAAATGAATTGAAATAATTATTTTGTGAATGACAAATACTATGATCGATTTATTTTTTAGATATTTTTAAGGGCAAATGACCAAAAATAGTAACAAGTTTTGACATTTTTATCATTAATAGTAACATTATTTATTTTTTATCATTTATAGTAACAACTTTTTTGTTTTTCAATCAATAATAGTAATGGGTGACCTGCAAACCTGTTTAGCAGGTCACCAACTTTTCAGTTATAAAAAATTAGTAACATCTTTTCAGATTTTTATCAATAATAGTAACATATCAAATTAAAACATAATTTTTTTATTTTATTAGGTTTTCTAATATTTCATAAGCACCAACATAAACCAAATTTATTTCCGAATATTTACGGATAAATAATATTCTATTCACAATTATATATAATATGAATGAAAAATACTATGAATCATTTCAATTTTTACTTTTTACAACTAAAAAACCACGAACCATCTTTTTCTTAGTTTTTCTGAATAAAATAATACAAATCGATCCATTTTTTTAGTTTTTTCCAATCTAAATGGGTCATAGTTTTTTATTTAAAAATCAAAATGAGTCTCAATATTTTACATTCATAAAACAATAAACCACAATGAGTAATGATTTTCCATTCATAGAAAAACTAAAAAATGAAAGGGTCGCAATACTTTTCCATTCGTAGTACTTTTCATTTGAAATAAAAAAATTACAAATTGATCGGTTTTTTAGTAAATTCCAAACGAAATTGATTACAAATCATTCAACTTTTAGCTTTACTGAATGAGAAACTATGACCCAATCATGTTTTAGATTTTTTTTACAAAAAACTACAAATCATTTTGATTTTTTTTACAAAATAATTGCGACTCATTTATTTTTGTGTTTTTATCAACGAAAAAACTATGAATATTCCAGTTTATAATTTTGTTGAATGAAAAATATGCCACCCATAACAACGATACATAACCACTTGTAAACATTTGCTAAGCCAATTTTTATAATTTAGCAGCTTGTGACACAATCAACTCATTTAAATTAGAGATTTCTTACTTTCCCAAGTTAAAGGACACCACAAGCCAAGATGAAGATGAATTCCACAGCTTAATTCGATTCGTTATGACTTTTTTTTTTCCTTCTGTTTGCTCTTACAAATACACGCAACACTTCTCAATTGTTTTTGGAATGTTAGAAAAGGAAGCAAAGAGTTAAACATGTTTATATATAAACATATCATTTATAACGCGGGTTCGACATCGATACCCGACCCAGTTATCAATATTTCATAATTAATATCAATATTTTCATTTAATTTTGTGGTCTCATAATTATTAATAATCCGCTAGAATTATAACCCGGTGACATGTATACTCGACCCCGACACGTGTTCATTCCACTAATCGTCATACCATTGCCACATTGCAATATTAATAATTTAATCAACCTGTAAATTAAATCCATGTAAATTCATAGTTTTTTCGTTTAGAAAAAGTGAAATTGAAATGATTCGTAGCATTTATCTCGTTCATATTATATATAATTGTGAATAAATAATCAAATATTATCTAATCGTAAATAAATATTCAGAATATATACTAAAAATTTATAACGTTATGAAAAAATAAAAATTATAAATAAATAAATTTAATGAAATTAAAAAAAATAGTCACTAAAGATAGTAGTAATGTAATTAAATAAATTAAGACATGAATTGAGTTTATTTTGGTGTTTATGAAATCTTAGAAAAACTTAAAAAATAAATTAAGTTTGGTTTAATTTGATATGGTACTGTTATTGATAAAAATCTGAAAAGATGTTACCATTTTTGATAACTGAAAAGTTGGTGACCTGCTAAACAGGTTTGTAGGTAACCCATTACTATTATTGATAGAAAAACAAAAAGTTGTTACTATAAATGATAAAAAATAAATAATGTTACTATTAATGATAAATATGTCAAAACTTGTTACTATTTTTGGTCATTTGCCCTATTTTTAACAAAAAAAAAAAACACTATGAATAATTGCGGTTCGGAGTTTTTCTAGACGAAAAATATTGCAACCCATTTTGATTTTTAGTTTATTAAATAAAAAGACAACAACCCAATAAGATCAAAAAATTTTAAAAACGAAAATGGTTTATATTATTTTGTTCAAAAAAAACTAAAAAGAGAATGTTTCGTTGATGGACCCAGTCGTATGAGCATCAAAAAATAACCCAAAACACTATATAGATAGGGTAAGTGGGATCGAATCCACAGGGAAAGTCAGGTCACTAATTTAGCTTTAGAGACTGTTTGGATTGAAATTGTAGTCATTTGCTTTAAATCAATTACCTACTATCAGTTACTACTATTGTGTTCTAACACAGAAGAATTGGATTAAAGAGTTTCACGTAAGGAGAATGGGTGTTTTCTCTCTTGTTGTACATATTATGGCAATTCAGAATGCTAAAGACACAAGTTCATGTGGACAACTTAAATTTACAATTTATGTTCTGAAGACAACGTATACAACTCAATTCATTGTCTTCCTCCCTCATAGGAAGTTGGCACAACCAATGACATTGATATAAAGTGTTCCATACACATCCATTGTCTATTCAAGTTCATTCATTCACATGTGTTTGAAATAACAGTTTCCATATAAATGAATTGACTTCACAACAAATATTCTTAAGACAACGTATGCAACTCAATTAATTGTCTTCTCCTTTTTAACTGAGTTAGCACAACTAATGACATCACTATACCCTGTTAGATACAATACCCATTGTTTAACTACCCATTCATTCATTCAAAAGTATGATCCACAACCCCTTTAACCACAAATGGAACTGAAATTAACATAACATTCGTTCATGCCATAATATGCAAACTCAAGAACAAACACCGTAATGTATTTAGCCCAACATGATTTGGACTAGCACACAAACAACAATTAGCATAACGAAGTACATACTAACTACCACAAGTGTGTAAAACACAAGGAATTGGTTGTCGAATGCTTGATCGATGATCCTCGTTGTTGTTTTCTCCTCTCGTTCGCCTCCAAAAACTCCCCTTTGTGTGTGAAAAAAACGAACACAAGTCGAACCCTCGTTCCAAAAAAATGAATCCCCCCTTGATGTGGTAACTGTCCCCTTCAAAAAGCACTCATCTGCTGAAACTGGCGCACCAGCGTCCATCCCAGCATCGCGGACGCTGACCAGGACGCTGACATCTCGTAGAGGACGCTCAGCTTCTGTACTTACACATTCTAGACGCTTCTCTGGCGTCTAGGGCGCTGGCATGGACGCTAGACGTTTTTTAAACTCCCCAAGCTATCATTTTGCCTCTTTTATTACCAGTCACCTACAACAAACAATTCACATCAGCAGTACCAACTTTCTTGCATTTAACACACTAAAACATAACAAAAACACACAAAAACATAAGTGATTAATATCACTGATCAAACCTCCCCAACTTACACCTTGATCGTCCCGAACAAGGCATTACAACAGAGCCAAATGGATTAACTAACTTGAATCCCCTAATCTTAAAAGAGTAAAATCCAGGAATGATAAAAAACAATGGTGGAATAGAGCTCAATTGTTAACATCTTGCAATCCACGACCTTTTCTCCCTCACAACAAATCCTTAAGAATTGATTTTTAGCTCAAGGTTACGAGCTGATTTCACTTTAAGCTCACATGCATGCTTTTATTTTACTGAGTTCTTTTTTTCTTTTCTTTTCACTAACACTTGCAGTCATGACTTTCTAGCGAGTCCATGTAACGTGATTTTGGTCAATCGATCCCAAACCAGATGGTCTTACGTGATTAGGCATGATGGTACCCCAAAGACTTAATTTCCCGGACAACTAGGCCACGTGTTAGTTATTATTATTATTATTATTATTATTATTATTATTATTATTATTATTATTATTATTATTATTATTATGTATGCTATGCACTGCTCACTCTCCCCCTTATTGCCATCAATTTCAAAAGATTTCTTAGAAAGATATTAACCAAGAATTACTCGTTAAAAATTCAGCCTCTATCCACACACACTTTTTAGCATCTCAAGGTTGTCAATATTTAAAGCCACAGAATCCAATTCCCTTAAACCCATTGTTCTCTTATTCTAATGTTTGCACAAGATAATCCAAATGTAAGAGGCTAAGAATGATCATGACACCACCACTATACTAACATACATGCATAATTAAAAACAAATAAACTTGAATAACTTAAAGCTCAAAATAAAAGAACAGAAGCAGTATTGAAATGAAAGTACCAGCTATCAATTCAGGTCAAATGTGTTCATCATGTTTAGAAAGAAGCTTGGTTGGGTCCCATTCCACTAGAGGACGAATCGTTGCTTCTATTGTTTTCTTTCGTTTGGTTGGCAATGCTCTTAACCCGCTGTGAAGTTGATCCATATTTTTTATACCTCGCAACACAACAGCATTTAAAACGCTAGACCCAACTCTCTGTCATGCAAACCATGCAAAAATGCCCATGAATCATGTAAAATCGAAAAATTAGACACCCTCCCTAACTTAAAGGGAAGTGATGTCCTCAGCACATATAATAACAACACATATAGGTAACACATAAACAACCAGAAACTAATAGTGTCCTCCATGGTGTCTCAGCGTTGAAAACCCCGAACGAGCATCTACCTTACGCTTTCTCTCTGTTCCGAAATTAATTCCAGCGTCCAAGTAATGCTTGTACCAAACCTCTCTAGCTTTCCAACTTGCTCAATAACTGACACTCCCGCTCATTTCAAAATAAAATACTTAAACTAACTTATCCTAACACAGAGTTAACACAAAATAAAAAAACCATTTTTGTAGGAAACACGGCTACACTTAGCACGTGTAGCAAGCCTTTAAACCATCCAATTACTTGGATGGACGAGTTTAGTCTCGTGAGGGTTTGCAGTGAATATACCCACAAAATTCGTACCTGCTTTACTTATAGAGATAAATAATTCGGCTCCTCAAGAGCCACTACCTCAATCAATGTTGCTTGATCACCTTCAGTCTTGATAGGACCTTCAACATAGAACTTAAGCCTGTGGCCATTCACAATAAATGAGTTCCCATGTTGGGGATCCTTAATCTCCACTGCTCCATTCACATGAATCACCTCATATGGTCCCGTGCATTTGCTTCGCAGCTTACCTGGAAACAACTTAAGACGTGAGTTAAACAGCCAGACCTTATTACCAACAACAAAAATCCTCTTTCTCAAGTGCTTGTCATGGAGCTTCTTAGTCTTTTCTTTGTAGAGCCTCGCACTTCCATAAGCGTCCTTTCTGATTTCCTCATTTTACCTGCATCAGCAATATCAAAATTAGCATTTTTGATGGCCCATGTGGCTCTATGCTCTAATTCCGCAGGTAAATGGCAAGGTTTCACGTAGACCAATCTATAAGGCGACATTCCAATAGGGGTCTTATACGCAGTCCTGTAAGCCCACAATGCATCATCTAGCCTTAAGGACCAGTCTTTGCAGCTAGACTTAACAGTTTTCTCCAAAATCCTCTTAACCTCTCTATTTGACACCTCTATTAATGCTTTCTCTTCATATTCTGACAAGTCTGAGGCAATAATCATAGAATAACTCTCGTGTGACCCCAAAAATACATACTTAAGATGGGTGGGTAAAACTTCTAGTTCCAAAGTGGGAGCTTGCTCTAGAGAGGGTTCTATCAACTCAAGAAGATTTTCAGGTAGCTTCTCAAACTTCAATGACCACAGAGGCTGCCTATTCTGCTTTGTCCCTCCTACCATCTCCTATAAGCTTATTGACCCTCCCCATTCAACCTCTTCCTGCTCTTGACATGACAACACATAATCCAATTCATCCCTGCTAGTCATCAATGGTTCTTGGGATCCTGCTAACTCATCGATACAATCAATCAAGTAGCATTCTGAATCAAAAGAAACGTTAGGAACAGCATTAAAAACATTCAGTTTCAACTTTCTATTCCCAAAAGCCAAGTCTAAGACACCCGTCCTACAATTTATTTGAGCATTTATGGTAGCCAAAAATGGCTTGCCCAAAATAATTTTGGGTTGGTTGTCCCGACTCCTATGATCTGAATCCAACACAACAAAATATACCGGGTAATAGATTTCTTCAACTTTCACAATCACATCAGTTAACATGCCCCTTGGAACCTTAGTAGATCGATCAGCTAGTTGTAACACCACATCTATGGGTTTTAAGCTTCCCAAATCATGCTGATCAAATAAGTTTCCACGGAGTATGTTAACACTTGCACCTAAATCTAGCAACCCTTTCTTGATCCTAACATCACCAATAGTGACAGAAATGAGAGGTGAACCTGGATCCTTTAGCTTTGGAGGTAGAGAACTCGAGACTACGGCACTTACCTGCTCCGTAAGGTTGATTTGCTTTGGCAATGCCATATTGAATTTGCGCTTTTGAGTACACAAGTCCTTCAGAAATTTATCATAGACCGGAACTTGCTGCAAGGCTTTTACCAACGAAATATTTATCTTCACTTGGTTGAACATCTCCCATAGCTCCTCTAGTTGTGGCCCTTTCTTACCAAAGGTTGGCCTGCTCGGACCCTCTAGTGCTAACGAATACGGAGGTGTTGGCTTAGGCCTCGGTTGTTCCTCTTCTTCCACTATAACTTCTTCAAACTGGACTTTCTTTTTCAACTTAGCCTCTCGTTCAAATTCTGAATGTGGGATTGAATTCCCACCATCAACTACCTCTTCAACCTCACTCTCCATTTCTTTCATTTCCGGCAATACCACCTTGTTGTCTACCTCCTTCCCACTATGTAGAGTAGTCACCTTATGCAACTCACTGACTTCATTCAGCTCCTCTACTTCATTCACTAATTGCTTCTCTTTACCCTTGGAATGAGAAGGGTTCACTTGGGTATTGCTTGGCAACCGACCCTCGTCTCTTTTTGTGAGTTGATCCGCAATCTGCCTCATCTGCTTTTCTAGACTTGTCATAGACTTTGTTTGAACATACGATTGTTGTTTCAGATAGTCCAAAAGTTGATCCATCTTCGAGTCTTTTGGAGCTTCTTGAGCGGCTGGTTCCTTCTCCTCTTTAGTACCAGATGATGTACCACCGTAAAAGTTTCTATTTTGCTGGTATCTATTCCCTTGGTCAAATCTGGGCTTTGCATATTCATCTCCTCTCTGGCCATCCCTCCAACGAAAGTTAGGATGACGTCTCCACCCAGGATTGTAGGTTTCAGAGTGAGGGTCAAACCTATCCTGTCGTGGTCTAAATCCAGAAAATTCACCAGTCTGCTCCCCATGTACATGAAAGCAAAACTCTAATGTATGAGTGTTCTCTCCACATGTCACACACATAATAGGAGCTCTATATTCTGTGTTCTCTTTCCTCATCAAGGCATCCATCTTTTTGCTAAGAGCTTCCATATTCGATGTGACATCCCTTTTCCAAGTATTATCAAGTCCCAGAACTTGGACTCCAATCGACGTATCTGACCCAGCTTGTACCTTAGACCCCTTAGCCAACTGTGCTAATAGTTTCCATGCCTCATCATGCTCCTTAGCCAAGAATGTACCGCCCGATGCTGCTGTGATCATGTTCCTACTTTCCTGACTAATACCATCAAAGAAGTACTTCACCAACATCCACTTGGGCACCTCATGATGTGGGCATGCTCGCAACATCTCATTCAATCTCTCGAATGCCTCAAGGAATTGCTCCCCCGGTTTCTGCTTGAAACTAGTAATACTATTCAACTTTTTAATGGTTTTACTAATTGAGTAAAACTCGTTAAGAAAAGCCCTCTTCATCTCTTCCCAGTTGTGAATGTTGTTTGCAGGTAATGAGGTGAACCAATGTTTGGCCTTATCCTTCAACAAAAAAGGAAACAATCTCAGTTTGAGAGAATCCACGGGTATCCTTTGTACTCTATTGGCTTTGCATATAGCTGAGAACTCAGCCAAGTGATCATATGGCTCTTCACTCTTTGCTCCGTGGAACTGAGGAAGAATGCTGAACAAGTGAGTCTTGATTTCTGACTCATTCTCAACTTCCGAATACTGAATAGGTGACATATCAGGTAAGTCACCAGGCCTGTAATGGGACTCCACAGTCCTCCTTTCATCCCTTATATCTACGTTGGGCTCACTATCACTTCCTAATTCCTCTGAATGTAAAGATTGCTCTTCTGTATCAGATGCTTCCGTTGCACTCGAATCACCGGCAGGTTCACCACTACTCCAATATCCTCAATGTAGCTTTCTAAGTGAACGGGCAGTTCTTTCCATCTCTGTTTCGTATTGCAGTGGGGACGTTCTCCCTGAGTGACGAGTATGCATATACCTGAGATACACACACAACATGAAGATTCTGAACTTGCTGTTCAGAATGTTAAGAAAAATAAAAATAACTGAAACTGACTGAAACAAATAAATAAAAGGAAACAAAAAAGAAAATAACTAAACTATTATAAACAAAATTATATATACAGAAACAGTTACTCCAAAACTAATTTAACAAACGCTGTCAATCCCCGGCAACGGTGCCATTTTGATGGACTCAGTCGTATGAGCATCAAAAAATAACCCAAAACACAATATAGATAGAGTAAGTGGGATCGAATCCACAGGGAAAGTCAGGTCGCTAATTTTACTTTAGAGACTGTTTGGATTGAAATTGTAGTCATTTGCTTTAAATCAATTACCTACTATCAGTTACTACTATTGCGTTCTAACACAGAAGAATTGGATTAAAGAGTTTCACGTAAGGAGAATGGGTGTTATCTCTCTTGTTGTAAATATTATGGCAATTCAGAATGCTAAAGACACAAGTTCATGTGGACAACTTAAATTTACAGTTTATGTTCTGAAGACAACGTATACAACTCAATTCGTTGTCTTCCTCCCTCATAGGAAGTTTGCACAACCAATGACATTGATATAAACTGTTCCATACACATCCATTGTCTATTCAAGTTCATTCATTCACATGTGTATGAAATAACAGATTCCATATAAATGAATTGGCTTTCACCACAAATATTCTTAAGACAACGTATGCAACTCAATTAATTATCTTCCCCTTTTTTTTACTGAGTTAGCACAACTAATGACATCACTATAAACTGTTACATATAATACCTATTGTTTAACAATCCATTCATTCATTCAAAAGTATGATCCATAACCCCTTTAAGCACAAACGGAACTGGAATTAACATAACATTCGTTCATGCCATAATATGCTAACTCAAGAACAAACGCCGTAATGTATTTAGCCCAACATGATTTGGACTAGCACACAAACGACAATTAGCATAACGAAGTACATACTAACTACCACAAGTGTGTAAAACACAAGGAATTGGTTGCCGAATGCTTGATCGATGATTCTCGTTGTTGTTTTCTCCTCTCGTTCGTCTCCAAAAACTCCCCTTTGTGTGTGATAAAAATGAACACAAGTCGAACCCTCGGTCCAAAAAACGAACCCCCACTTGATGTGGTAACTGTCCCCTTCAAAAAGAACTAATCTGCTGAAACTGGCGCACTAGCGTCCCCCCCAGCGTCGCAGACGCTGACCCAGGACGCCGAATTCTCGTCGCAGGCGTTATGAGGACGCCCAGCTTCTGTAACTTCACATTCTAGACGCTTCTCTGGCGTCTAGGACGCTGGCTTGGACGCTAGACGTTTTTTTGAACTCCCCAAGCTATCATTTTGCCTCTTTTCTTACCAATCACCTACAACAAAAAATTCACATCAGCAGTACCAACTTTCTTGCATTTAACACACTAAAACATAACAAAAACACACAAAAACATAAGTGATTAATATCACTGATCATTCATACTTTTTTCGTTTAATTAAAAACTATAATTAAAAAAAGTCAGATATTTTTTTTTACTTAGATTCATCTCTTTCTTACTTTTGTCATTAATTAATAGGGATAATTATTAAAATAGCCACATATCACATCCCTTTATCACTTTTTAGCCATTAAAATTTCATTTTACCAACATAGCCACACTTTACGTTACCACATTTACGTGATAGCCACCATTTACGTGATATGTACTTTTTATTCATATTTTAATGCATTACGTTACAAAAGTTGTTTGGTAACGTAAATGCTTGTACTTTACGTGACCACTTTAATCATTACATTTTTATGTGGAAGGAGCATGTTTTTAAAAGTGGTCACGTAAATTACAAACATTTACGTTACCAAACACCTTTTGTAACGTAATGCATTAAAATATAATAAAAAGTACATATCACGTAAATTATGGCTATCACGTAAATGTGGTAACGTAAAGTATGACTATTTTGGTAAAATAAAATTTTAATGGCTAAAAAGTGTTAAAGGAGTGTGATATGTGGCTATTTTAATAATTAACCCTAATTAATAACTATAATTAAAAAAGTTAGATTTTTTTTATTGGTTGTTTCTAAAGTTACATGCAGTCAACATTATCATTTTCAAGGTGAGGTATTTTCAATGAAATTGAATAAATCAAAAAAAAAAAGTCAGTTTCTTGGAAATTAAATACAATAAAAAAATCAGATTTTCATTTTCAATGTTAGAAACTAATACAATATAAGTGGTAAATTTGTTTAACTATGTAGAGTGAAATAAATTATAGTAATTTCTTCAATAAACTCCGGTGACGACCACAGAATTTTCGGCGACGACCGTAGCTCATTCTTTATGGACTTAAATGAGGAACTGACAAGACATAGCTAATTTGTTATGGGCTTAAATAAGGAACCAATAACGCATAGCTCACTTTGTATGGACTTAAATGAGTAACTGGCAAGGCATAACTCATTCTTAATGGACTTAAATGAGTGTCCACCACTATTGGATCAAATTCCAGAAATTTTTCATCCTTAATCACTCGTATTCAAGATGTAAGGGGTGATGGAAACTGTGGTTTTTGTTCAATAGCTGTTTGTCTTGGGTATAGTGAAGATCAGTGGATTTATGTCTGTCAACAGTTATTAGATTAATTGTTAAGTTCGTATGAGCGCTATGGTAGAGTTTTTTATGTAATAGATGAAATACTCACTTCATTGCAATGGTGGGAATCTCCAGCACTACAGCCACATTGGATGATTATGCCTGAGACCGGTATACTGATTGCTAACAAGTTCGGGGTGATCCTTCATTATTTAACGAATGAAGGTTGTATCACTTTTTTCCTCTCTGGAAAGGTCCTGAAGAATTTCCACATCATCAGGTCATTACAATTGCACATGTAATGGCAATCATTATGTGACGGTGCACTTACATGGACAATACCTAATGCCTAGTATTTCGGGTTTATGGAATCGCAGCAAATCTCCGAAGCGGTTGGATGAGAACGTATGTATAAGTCATGTTTAGAATTCTACAAGCAACTCAGGCCTACAAACAGAGCTCGTATAAATCTAGAGGATGGCTAAATTTTGTGTTTTTAAATTTATGGAAGTTAACTGTTAGACATTTAATTTCGATCATGTGGACTTATCTTGTAATAATTATTTTGTTATTATTTAAACTTGTATTTATTTCCTTGTAATTTATTCCTATGTAAAAGTATAGGGGCCATTTGTGTCAATGTCCCATAGATAATTAAAGGAGCCTAGAAATAGGCTCCTAGGGTTTTGAAGCATGTACACGGTTGAACATTCTCATATTACTGCAGCCGCCAAAAGCTTTTATTCTCTCAACATTCATATTGTCTTTCTTCATCATTTCCTAATTATTGAGCTTATTCTTCTTGGGTTTTAACAAAGAAACATAAAGGTGTTGATTATTAAAAGGGAATACAATATAACAATTGGTATCAGAGCTAAAAAGGTGGATTTCAACTTGCATTCTTTCGGATTCTGCTGGGTTTTCTAGTGTTCTTCGAGTTCATCATCATCTCAATCGGTTAGCTCCTTTAATCTTCTGTTTTTCGGCTGTTTCTTGTGTTATTATTGTCATATAATCACCACAATATCATCCTCTACTGATTTAGAGCCTCTTAGGTTCAATCTTTCTATTAAAATCATTCATCATCGATAGTTTTAATGAGTTTAATAAAATATGGGTTTTAGTGGGTTTTTGCTTGTTTTTTTTATTGATTTTTAAGTGTTTTGGTATATTTTAAAACATAAAAAGTGTTTAAAATAGTTTCCCAATCATTTAAAAACAATTTTAGGCCTTAAATCTGCTAAAATCGACATCTAAACTGTTCTGATATTCGACTATCTGTGAAAAACCTGCTGTAATTCGGACCATCACTGTAGCATTTCGGACCACCTAAGTTCCCAATTCGGACCAATTTCGGACCATAGACAACCCTATTTCGGACCTCATCTCGTTCCATTTCGAACCTCACTTAGGTGTATTTCGGACCTTCACTGTGCCTATTTCGGTCCCTAATTCAGTCCCATCCGAACTTCGGACCATCCGAAGTTCAGATCAGACATTTTCCATTTTCATCATTTGACTTGTGCTTTAATTTCAACTCTCACTTCAAAACCATATCCATTTTGGAACAACCGAATCCGGACCATCCGATCGGTCCCTTTCCTGGACAATTCCCTAAGTGCCTGTCCGAATTAGTCACTGTTCACCCGAATTCGGACCATCCGAATTCGGTTCCATCACCCATCCAAACTGAACGTTATTCATCCGAAGTCCCATCTGTTCATCCAAATCCGGTACATCCGAATTCGGTTCATCCAGCTCACCTCATCCGAATTGGTACCTCATCCGAACTAGGTCCCTGCCCTGTCCAATCCTTGTGTCCATCCGAATTCGGCCCTTGTCCGAACTGCTGTCCATCCGAATTCGACCCCCGTCCGAATTGCTTCCCATCCGAACCAAAAGGTTCATCCGAATTCTGCCCTAATCCGAATTACTGTTCATCCGAATTAGTACCATCCAGTGTGCTATTCGTCCGCAGTCCAGCCCATCCGTTTCAAGTTTCCACCTTTAAGATCTTATTTTTTCAATCAGCACCCTACTCATGTCTCGTGAAGCTCTCGTACTCGGATCCGAGAACAGACCACCTGTTCTCTACCCTGACGAGTATGAACAATGGAAATCCCGGTTCCTCAAATTTGTCAGAATGCTACCGCTTGGAAACCTAATGCTTCAGTCCATCTCTGAGGGTCCCGTGATCTACTATCGGGAAATCGCAGCCAGACCTGAGGCTGACCCCCCTGTCCTAGCTTCTAAGGTTGAACGAGAACCCGCTAATGACGCCGAGAGAGACAGGCAGCATGCCGATAAGAGGGCGGAGTATTTGATCTATCAGGCCCTCCCCACTGATATCTTGGTTGGAGTAGACGGCAAAATGTCTGCTAAAGAGATGTGGGACGAATTAGAAGTCCAAATGCTGGGGGCAGATCTCGATGATAGTGCCAAAATAGAGGAAGCGAAGGCAAAGTTCACAAAATTCCGTGCGAAAGACAGGGAGTCGTTGCAGGCTACGTTTACAAGGTTCTGTGCAGTACTGAATGAGCTAAACAAACTGCACATTAAAAAGGACAAGGATGACATTAACATCCAATTCTTTTCAGCCTTAGCCCCCGAGTGGCAGATTGCTTGTCGGGCCACACGACGGGTTCTGAATATTCCTGAGGTATCGATCAATGTCGTCTTCAAAGAGCTCAAAAAGTATCAAGGGGATGTGGATCACCAGAAACAGATGGCAAATCAACTCGCATCTCTGCTGCTATCTGCTAACACTGGCATCAAGCCTAATGATTCCCTAGCCTTGATCACTAACAACAATATTCCCACTCCATCCTTCGCACAAGGTTCATCGTCATCACAGTACAGGTATGCTGCTCCTCGACGTGAGGTAATTGATGAGGAAGAGGCCACTATTCAGGAACAAATAGCCTTGTGGACCAATCGTGTCCAACAACAACGATTTTCCAACAAGACTAACAATCAACTCCGTTATGACACCGGTCCCCGGTGGTACTCAGATGAAAGAAGGGATGAACGACGCGATGATTATCGTAGAGACGACATGGATGAGAGAAGGTATGACGATAGACGCGACTATCGAGATGATCGCCGTTATAAAAGGCGAGACGATAGGCGTGATGATCGCCGGGATGAAAGGAGAGATTATGATCGAAGGGACGATCGTTGGGATGATCGTAGGGACGACCGCAGAGATGATAGGAGAGAGAATGAGCATAGGGATAGAAGAAGGGACGGAAGCCGAGAACCTCGCCACGTCGACAAGAGGCCGGTTGAAAGAAGAGACGAGCGGCCGCGAGCCGAAGAACCAAAAGGCGCCGAGGAGCGTCTCTGTTATAAATGTGGGAAACCGGGCCACTTTGCTCGGGAGTGCAACAATAAGTTTGACAGAGACGTAGGCTACTACGAGAGAAAGTTGGAGGCCGTGAAGAAAAGAACCAATGCAATGGCCCTCGTCGCCCAGGAAGATTACTGGGATGCTGAAGATACCGACGAGGAAGATGATAAGGGCAAGAATTGCTATATGGTTGATCGTCTAGGGTTGGATCATTGTGCCATTTCCACTGCTTCAACTTCAGACCATGCTGATGAGGGGGAGACAATGAAAAATCCACCAGCATGTCTGATGGCTACAACCGACGATCCCGAATGCTCATCATCCGGTTCAGGGACAAATGAGATATATTCCTGTTACATTCCAGAACATGTAAATAATTTATCTGTAAATAATGAATGTACATTGCACACACATATTCTTGATCTACAAGCTAGGTTAAATGCTGAAACTGCAAAGTGTGTACAGGCTGAACATCTAGCTCAAACTTTAAAAGAGTCGTCTGAATTATATCAATCAAAGTGGTTAACTAATCACAATGTTATAAAACAGATGTTAATCGAAAAGGTAGATGTTGAGGACAGGAATATATATCTTGAATCTTGTATGGATAGGTTATCAAATGAAAAACTCTCATTAAAAGAAGAAATATCTGTACTTTCAAAACAATTAGAGACAGTAAATATGGAAAATATAGACAGTTTAGAAAAATGTAAAATGATTGAAGAAGGAAGGATAAGTTTGTACTCACGAATAAAGACCCCTGACGATGCATTTTTAAAAAGGGGTCAAACAGATGAAACTATTCACTTAAATCAGCCCAAAGAAACTAGGTTTTACCATTCTAAACAAGGAATCGGTTTTAAAAATCCTAAATATTTGGAAAAGGCCCAAAAAGTTTTACCTTTATTTTATGACATGAACTATATGGGAGCTGGGCTTAAATCTTTCTTTTTTGAGTCATCAAAAGAAGTTTTAAACCAAGAGAATGAGAAACGTGTTGAACATAAAGAAAAAGAAATTTCTTTTCAATATGAAGAACTTAACGAGAGTTATCCATTTAGGGCACCCACTTTAGAGGAAGACTACTTGTCAACTTATTCAGAAGCTGAATTGAAAAGAGAAACTGTAAAACCAATTCCTCAACTTTATATTCCCACAAAAGTTCTTCAACATCAAATTAATGTTTTAGAAAAGGAATTAAAGTCATCTCAAAAGAAAGCACTTGATCTTCAAGATGCTCTTCTTAAGAGCGAAGAAAAATTGGTAAATCAAACTTTTCAACAATCTGTGGAATTAACTGTCTACAGAGAAAATTTTGACATGGTTTCTCAAAAGTTGAAGGATTTTTCAAAAGAACAAACAGTTTCTCATTCCACCAAAATCCCATATGTGTCATCAAACAAAGGTAAGGCTAAAGCTGAAACTTCTTCTTTCATTTATAAAAGTGCTCAAAACTGTTTAAAAATGAGGTTTCTAAAAAGACTCAGATCCAATCTAAGTCTTTTGAGAAACCCACTCACCAACAAAAAGAAATTTCTGTCAAGTCTAAATCTTCCATGCATACTAACTCTAATTGTTTTGTTCCTACAGATTATGTAAGAAGAGTTCCTAAAACCACCATGCTGGATTTTTCAAGTTTTTTTGTGAAGAAGGCTATAATGCCAAGTGAATTTGTTACTAGAGATAGGATATCTGTAATCTCTAAAAACAATGTGTGTAACAATGTGTGTAACGATGTATCGAATTCTGTTGCTTGTTTAAAGTACTCTTTCAGTGAATTATTTAATCTATGTCCAACTCGTTATAGACGACAGGTTCCTGAAATGAATGCTTTCGTGCCATACCCTATTAAAAGAATTCGGAAAAAGAAAATAAAAAATGTTGCATCATCAGCCATAAATAAAAATGAGACATGTCCCTTGTCGAGGCCCAAAACCAAAGCAAAGGTCAAAAAGGTCTCAAAACGTCAAAAACCGAAGGCAAGTTCATCGCCTAAGGTTCCAAAGCCCATTAAATCCAATCTTCAATGGATTCCGAAGGGTTATGCATCTGGACCACACATAAATGCTAAATGGGTTCCTCATACTGCAAATGTGTCATATACATCTGGAACTCCTAACAAAAAGGGACCCATATTGAGATGGGTACCCAAAGTTGTGTGATCTTTATGCAGATGGTTCTTGGTTACTTCTGATCAAGACCCGTTCTTCAATGAAATGGCTTCTAGTTACCATAGACTAGGACCCCTTCTTTTGCTTGTCGGTTGTGCTTAAACCGACACGTTTGGCTTCTGTGCACACAGCTCAGGACCCGGTCTTAACTCATCATGTTTTCTGAATATCTCGGTTCAGAACACGATTTGCTTGTAAATAAACGATGGATGTGTTTGAATGCATATAGTTTTTCATTGTATGAATTTATTTGCTTTTCAGGCTAAATCCATTTGGTATATGGATTCGGGTTTGCTCCAAGCATATGACGGGGAGGAGAGAATTGTTGTCCAACGTAGTTGAACAATATTGCGGGGCGGTAAAATTCGGGAACAACCATCAGGCTCATATCAAAGGATACGGGGACTTAGTTCTAAATAATCTAGTCATCAAGGACGTTGACTATGTTGAGGGATTATCGCGTAATCTATTTAGCATAGGACAGCTCTGTGACAAAGGACTAGAGGTAACGTTTAGGGCTAAGAACTACAGTGTAAGGAGTATGGATGGAAAAGAAATCCTATCTGGTTCCCGAAACTCTAACCTTTACACCATTGACGTAGCCAAGCTCATAGTAAAGGATAACATTTGCCTCTTATCAAAAGCCTCGTCAAAAGACTCTTGGTTGTGGCATCGAAGGTTATCCCATTTGAATTTTGAAAATATCAACAAGTTGGCTGTGAAATAACTGGTCAAATGTCTCCCTGAATTGCGGTATGAAAAGGACCATCTTTGTGGAGCTTGTGAGAAAGGAAAGATGAAACAATCATCTCACAAACCAAAGCCCGAACCATCAACAAAAAGAGTATTGGAGTTACTTCACATGGATTTATGAAGACCGATGCGGACCCAAAGCATAAACGGGAAGCGATATGTGTTGGTTATCGTTGATGACTATTCACGATATACCTGGGTCAGGTTCTTGCGATCCAAGGACGAGACAGCTCAAGAAATCATACATTTTACAAAGAGTGTCGAGACCCAACAGCAGCTGTCAGTTCAATCAATCAGATCCGATAACGGCACGGAGTTCAAGAACTCGGTAGTTGAGGGCTTCCTTCGATCCAAAGGTATTCAGCATCAATATTCTGCTGCTAGAACGCCACAACAAAATGGGGTCGTGGAAAGGCGTAACCGTACACTTGTGGAAGCCGCTCGTACAATGCTAACATACTCGAAGCTACCTCCATTCTTGTGGGGCGAAGCCGTATCAACAGTCTGCTATACACAAAATCGCTATATTATTCATAAGCGCTTTAATAAAACTCCTTACCAACTCTTTTTGAATAAAGTGCCTTTCATCAAGTACTTACGTGTATTTGGTTGCAGGTGCTATGTGCTGAACGATAAAGACAACCTCGGGAAGTTTAACGAAAAAGCGGATGAAGCGATCTTCATTGGATACTCATCCAACTCGAAGGCCTATCGCGCATTCAATACCCGAACCAGAACAGTCAATGAAAGTGTGCATGTCACATTTGATGAGTTGGCTGAACTGGCACCCGAAGTTGATCATACAGGACCTCGCATTACTCAAATGCTTGGAGACTCTTCTACTAACCCTACTTCTTTTTTCTTCTTCTGATTTAGTTAATTTGTTTTATCCTTTTTACGTAGAATTTTTCAGTCCTAATGCTAATGTGTCTAATGTTGTCAATAATGTAGGTAATCCTTCCAATTCAACTGCGCCACAAAGTTTCTCCGCTCCATCTTCATCTACATCATACCCTCATCCATCTACATCATCCACCGATACATCCGCAGTTGAATCTACTTCTGTAATACGGACATATAATGCCAAATATCCTTCCCTCACCTGAACACTCGAAAATCGAACCGGAACCAGTGGTACCATCATTTGAAACCATTGACCATGAATCTTCGTCCATCCCCACTTTAACCACTGAGATTCCATCCCGAGCACCCCTTCCACACGAGATTAAATGGACCCGAAGTCACCCAACAGATCAAATCATTGGTGATGTTTCAACTGGAGTCCAAACTCGTAGGGCGTCTGCTAATGAATGCCTCTTCGCATCATTCCTTAGTATGATAGAGCCCGCTCGTGTGGATGAAGCCCCAAAAGATCCAGATTGGATAGTTGCAATGCAAGAGGAACTCAACCAGTTTGAACAGCTCAGAGTATGGCGGTTAGTTCCCAAACCAAAAGACCGTACAGTGATCGGAACAAAGTGGATCTTTAAGAACAAACGAGATGAGAACGGCATTGTGATAAGGAATAAAGCAAGACTTGTTGCGAAAGGCTACCGACAACAAGAAGGGATAGATTATGATGAGACCTTTGCTCCAGTTGCACGGATCGAAGCGATCAGAATCTTCATGGCGTACGCAGAACACAAGGATTTCAAAGTGTACCAAATGGACGTCAAGACAGCCTTTCTCAACGGTGAACTTAACGAAGAGGTGTACGTTGAACAACCACAAGGCTTTGTTGACGCACATAAACCTGACCATGTTTATGTGCTAGATAAAGCCCTCTATGGTTTAAAACAAGCACCTCGCGCATGGTATGATAGTCTTTCTAACTTCCTTATTTCTGCCAGTTTTTGTAAAGGTGTGGTGGACACAACTCTGTTCACTAAAGAGGAAGGCCCACACATAATGCTAGTACAGATTTATGTCGACGACATTATATTTGGATCTACTGACAGTAATTTCTGTAAGGACTTTTCAGCCCTAATGGAGTCCAGGTTCGAGATGAGTATGATGGGGGAAATGAATTTTTTCCTCAGATTACAAGTCAAACAACTAGAGGATGGGATTTTTGTGAACCAGTCGAAATATACTCTTGACATTCTCAAGAAGTATAAGTTAGACTCTTGCATGAGTATCGCAACTCCCATGGCCTCCAACTGTAAGTTAGACACCGATCCTTCTGGGAAAAGTGTCGATAATACAACTTACAAAGGGATGATAGGATCCTTACTGTATCTGACTGTTAGTAGGCCGGATATAATGTTTCCACATGTCTTTGTGCTCGCTTTCAGGCCGACCCAAAAGAATCACACCTAACTGCGGTAAAACGCATTTTTCGTTATCTTAAGGGTACACCCGATCTTAGTCTATGGTATCCAAAGGGAAC
The DNA here is from genome assembly GCA_020465985.1 of Centrapalus pauciflorus. Taxonomy (NCBI): domain Eukaryota; kingdom Viridiplantae; phylum Streptophyta; class Magnoliopsida; order Asterales; family Asteraceae; genus Centrapalus; species Centrapalus pauciflorus. The sequence continues at coordinate 46,898 of JAANYP010005244.1, forward strand.
CGATTTCGATCTTACCGCTCTTTCAGATGCTGATTTTGCAGGTTGTAGAGTTGACCGAAAAAGCACGTCGGGAGGAATACAGTTCTTGGGAGATAGACCGATGAGTTGGTCCTCCAAAAAGCAGAATTGTGCTTCAACATCCACAGCTGAGGCTGAGTATGTAGCAGCTGCAAGCTGTTGCTCTCAAGTGCTGTAGATGAGAACAAAATTACGCGATTATGGATTCTCACTCACCAATATCCCAATTTACTGCGATTCTCGAAGTGCAATTGCCATCTCTTGCAATCCCGTGCAGCACTCTCGAACGAAACACATAGATATCAGGTTTCATTTTATTAAAGATCACGTAGAAAAGGGAACCATTGAGTTGTATTTTGTTGGCACAGAATATCAACTTGCGGATATATTTACTAAAGCTTTAGACGAACCTCGCTTTCAGTTTTTAGTATCCCATATCGGCATGTTGAATCCGCCTTCCAATTAAATATCAGATATTGTCTTAAATAATTCTATTTCAATCTATCATGTTTGAAATTCCTTTATTTCAAAAAAATATCTGTTATTTAAATTTAAGGATTGTGTCACAAAATTGAAACTCAATATTTCCTTATCTATGTACAAGTTTAATAATTAATGATCCTGACAAATTGTTGTGTGAATTGTTCATCACGGAGTGGGACGCAAACATAATTCAGGTTTGTCTGTAACTTTAAGGCTAAAAAGGTTCAAAAATCTAATCTGCAAAGGATAAAAGAAGAGAAGCGGTATCTATGGAGTATAGTTAGGATGTTAATTTTGTAATCCTTTGTTTCTTTTTAATTTTAGTAGTTAAATTTTTAAATTTTAGGTCAGTTATACTTTAGTTTATTTTTAAGTTTAACTTAATAGATCAGAAAATCCCAAAAAGATTTTAATTGTTCAAATTTATCAAAAAGCCAAAAAATATTTTATTTTATTTTATTTTTGTCTTAACTTAAATGCTAAAAGAAAATATCAAAAATATTTTACCTTGTTTTTGCTTATTTTTTTGTTTCAAAGAAAAACACAAAAAGATGTAATAAATTGAGCCAAAATTTTTTTTATTAAAAAAACTTGTTTCAATTATTTTTTCTTAAAGCCCAATAATTTTTTATGTTTTCTGTGTGTTGTGTTGTAAAAACCGGCGGCCCAAACACCTCTTTGGGCGCGGATCTTTCCTCACCCGAACCGACCCGAGACCCTTTAAAAAGGGTGGGTCAACGGTCAATTGGCTTACTTCATCTTCAAGTTTTCTACTTTCTTCTTCTTCCTCTCGTCGACCTCTCCACCGCCGAACCACCATTATCAATCACTCAAGCTTTGAAGTCCATCATTTTCTTCCGATTTTCTTGCAATTTTCATCTTCTGCATCATCAGGTAACTTGTTTCTACCTTTATTTCAGTATTTAACTTCATATATTGCTTGTTTGATTTTCAAAATTTTAGTGGTTTTCTGTTTTCGGTTTTTCTTATTTTTAGGTAGTTTAATGTGTGATTTTTACTTAGTTGTAGTTAGATAAAATGTTCCTTATATGTTTTTAGTCTAGGATCTTTAGTTTCATGCATTTTTATCAAAATTTTAACTGTTCGCGTTGCATATTGCATGAACACATTAACTACACTCATGCATTTCGGACGTCTGAATTCCGACCAAGCCACGAATTCGGATGTCCCACTTAGACACATTTTCAAGATTTTCAAAACACAAAGACCGAATTCGGACACTGTGCATCCAAATTCGGACACTGTGCATCCGAATTCGGTCCCTCAAAAATATTTCAAAATGTTCAAAAAGTCTAAGTCCCAGCACTGTGTTTTCATCCGGATTCTGTGTTTCATCCGAATTCACTCCATTACATTTTCATTCCATGCATCCCATCCGAATTCGGACCACTATCACCCACTTCATCCGAATTCGGTCCACTCCTCATCATCACTTATAACCATTTCGGTCCCCCATCCGAATTCGGGCCATCATCACATATCATACATCCGAATTCGGACAGTCATACATCATATATCATGCATAATTCGGATTTCGGCCGGATCCGAATTAGGTGACACTGTTCGTCCGAATTCGGTCCATCCGAAATCCAACACTTAGCATATTTTTTAAAATTTTCAATTTTTGCATTTTCACTATAAATTAAAAATACAAAAACATTTGCATTCCGGTGCACCATTGATTAGAGTTAGGATTAGTGTTTGAGTGAAAAAGCCTGTTCTAACATCGGTCTCTTAACGCTTGACTTTGGACTTTATTCAGTAGAATTTTATTCTACAAATAAAGACTCGTTGCTTTAAACAGATCAGGTAGTTTCTATTTCACACTTATCTAGACTTCATATCAATGTCTTATCATTTAAAGTCTTTTGTTCTAACTTTGATGCACCTTTGCAGAATGATAGAACTAGCTGTTGTTCTCACCCTACCCCATCCCCCCATTCCCAATAACAACGCCCAACTACCCGAACATCCTCCCACAGGCCGAGTTTGTCGAGTTCATACCCCATAACTGGCAGCTCGATGTCTCCATCCTCACCAAAGAACCACAAACCCTCGCCTTCGACATCCTCCTTCACCACCCCATATATTACTCCCTGTCTACCGCAATCGCCGTTCCCCAGATATACTTACAACAATTTTGGAACCGATTGCACTTTGTTCCCGACGCCGAACCCCACTTCACTACCACCATTGACTGTGTCCCAGTCAAAATAACCATCGCTGCCATACGCCATATACTTCGCCTACCCGTCGAAGCCTATTTACCATCCCGTTTTCACTTTGATCCCATTCCCTCCACCCAAGAAACCCTCACAGAAATACAAACCTTGGGTTACGACGGCCCTCTTACCAAACCATCTGACTTCAAAACCAAGCATCTCCAATCTCATTGGCGGATTCTATTTGATGTCATCAACAAATGCTTAACAGCTACACATTCAGGCCACGACTCAGCCTCCGCACAGGTCCTAGCCATGTTCACAGGCTTTGCTTTCGACCGCCATGTGGATTATGCAGCTTTTCTCTTTGAGGAATTGAAGAGAGTTCACATCGAAAGGGGCACCAAAAGAGGCCGTAAATACATCCCTCTGAAATCTTTCCTACAACTTATCATCCAATACGCCATGGATAGTGATGAGGACATTCACGAGTGGCATGAGGCCGATGTCTACCCTACAGTGGCTATTCAGAAGCTTAATCTGCCAAAAGGGGCTCCGTCTGTGCCGATAATGACTATCCCTTTCTCACTTCTTCTAAAAAGCAAGGGAATTGGAAAGGGTTCGGGCCTATATTCGAGAGTTTTATCCGGATGATGCTCAGTCAGAACCGACTGAGTCTAGCCAATCCAAAGGTGAGGATAGGTTGAGTGAGGACGAGGGAGATATGGCAGAGGTACACAATCATTGGGGATAGGTGAGCGGGAGCCTGTGTTTGTGAGTGAGGGAGAAGTCGGTGAGGCGGCAGAGGCGGCGGATTCCGAACGAACCGTCTCTGTCGTACGAGGGATAGATCAATTCTGAGAGTGACCGTAGCCCTATCAGCCGGACCACCCACTATAAGACCATAAGTCCGATGGTCGAACTAACCGCCTCCACCCACTTAGCATCCTCTCTACAGGGTGCTATTTCATTCCACGGGGACACAGCACATACGCCATTGCCCTCTCATTCGGAGAGTGGCGGTGTTGAACGCGGTCACACTCCTCCCACGTGACCAAACCTCTTTCATTCACCATTTCATCCCCACAAATACACACCATGCACGATGCCTCTGTGGCATCCCCAAGAGCTGCCTCCGTGGCAGCTCAACAAACTTCTGGATCTGAGCGTCCCATAGTGGAGCCAGAAATGACGGAAGGAAGACGTGAAGTGGCTCCATCAACGCCATCCACTTCAGGCCATCTCCCCATTAACTTGGAGATGCTAACGGCAGCTCTTCGTGCTGCCGGTGTTATTACCCGGGCTGACCTGGACGCCCAAAAGGACACTGCTAAGGAACGTCACACCGCCCTTCTCTCACTTATTAAGGGCAAGGGTGTCGAGACTGAAGTTGTGCCTCCTCCAGGATCCCATTCAGTCCAGCCACAAATTGCCGACCTTTCAGACAATATAGACGCGCTCTCTCGCCTAATTCTACAAGTCCGGGAGCAACTCAACTCCAGAATGGACCGTCTTGAGTCTGCCATCATTGAGCTACAATGCCGACCTCAGGCTGAGTCCCAGAAAAGGAAACATGACGATCAGGACGACCCTGATCGCCATGAGGGGGAGAAAAGACAGAAAACTCAGTCTGAGGACCCCATGTTGATTGAAGAGGGAGCTATCTCCGAAGGAATAGAGATTCAGGGGTCTGGGGATCAGAGTTATGAGGCTCGGGAGATGCTAATGATAGAGTATGAACCTTTACCGATTGAACAGTGATGTTGAGGAGATCATAGATGATGGGAAGAATGTTCCACATTCAAAATCTGAGAAGTAGGTCAAGTTGAAAAAGCAAGTTCAGTTCGAGGAAGTTGTGGTACAAAAAGAAGAGCAACCAAAGCCTGAACCAACACCTCCATACCCATCAGCTCTAGAGGACCCGAATAGACCAATGTTTGGGAAGAAAGGAGGGCCACAGATAGAGGATCTATGGGAGACATTCAATCAAGCGAGGATCAACATTCCACTGGTGAAAGCATTGCAGCAAGTTCCGGCTTATGTAAAGTTTCTGAAGGATTTGGGCACTCAGAAGCGCAAGTATCCTACGGTTTTGCCAAAGCAAATCAACTTCACGGAGCAGGTAAGTGATATAGTCTCAAGTTCATTGCCACCCAAGCTTAAGGATCCAGGTTCACCTCTTATCTCTGTTACTATTGGTAACATTAGGAATAAAAAAGCATTGCCAGATTTGGGAGCGAGTGTTAACATACGTCCTGGAAACTTATTTGATCAGCACAACTTAGGAAGCCTAACACCCACAGATTTGGTTTTACAACTAGCTGATCGATCCACTAAGATTCCAAGGGGTATGTTAACCGATGTAATTGTGAAAGTTGAAGATTTCTATTACCCGGTAGACTTTCTTGTGCTAGATTCAGATCAGAGAAGTCGGGATAACCAGCCTGGAATCATTTTGGGTAGGCCATTTTTGGCCACTGTCAATGCCCAAATTAATTGCAGGACGGGTGCCTTGGACTTAGCCTTCGGGAATAGGAAATTAAAATTGAATGTTTTCAGTGATGTCCCTAATGTTTCTTATGATTCAAAGTGTTATTTAATTGACTACCTTGATGAGCTAGCAGGATCACAAGCACCACTGATGACTAGCAAGGATGAATTGGGGTATGCATTGTCATGTCAAGAGCAAGAGAAAGCTGAATGGGGATGGTTGATGAGTTTGGAGGAGATGTTTGGAGGAACAAAGCAGAATAAGCAACCTCCATGGTCATTAAAGTATGAAAAGTTACCCGAGAATCTTCCGGAGTCGATTAAACCTTCTTTGGAGCAGGCTCCTACATTGGAACTCAAGGCCTTACCTACGCATCTTAAGTATGTATTTTTGGGGCCACAAGAGAGTTTGCCAGTAATCATAGCTTCTGATTTGACAGAAGAGGAAGAAAGGGCGTTTTGAAGTTTTGGGAAAGCATAAGGCAGCCATGGGTTGGACAATCTCTGATCTTAAGGGGATAAGTCCTATAATTTGTATGCATAGAATCATCACAAAGGCTGACATTAAACCTTCAAGGGATGCACAACGGAGACTCAACCCGTATTTGAGAGAAGTGGTAAAGAAGAAGGTGCTGAAGTGGTTAGATGCGGGTATTATTTACCACATTTCTGATAGCCAGTGGGTCAGCCCTACACAGACTGTGCCTAAGAAGTCTGGGGTGACAGTGATAAACACCGAGGACGGTCAGATTGCAACTAGACCAATCAGGGTTGGAGGGTCTGCATAGATTATAGGAAGTTGAATGCAGCCACTTCGAAGGATCATTTCCCATTGCCTTTCATAGATCAGATAGTTGAGAAGTTGGCAGGGCAGAAGTATTATTGCTTCTTGGATGGATATTCGGGGTACAATCAGATTTCTATTCACCCTGATGACCAAGAGAAGACTACGTTCACGTGTCCTTACGGGACATTCGCCTATAGACGAATGTCGCTTGGGTTGTGTAACGCTCCTGCTACTTTTCAGCGTTGCATGATGGCAATATTCTCAGATATGGTAGGAGGCTCCTTAGAGATTTTCATGGATGACTTCTCTATTTTTGACAAGACGTTTTAAGGGTGCTTACATCATTTGGAACAAGTCTTGAAGAGGTGCACTGAAACGAATTTGGTGCTGAGCTGGGAAGAGAGCCACTTTATGGTCAAGGAATGAATTGTATTAGGCCATGTGGTTTCTGAGAAAGGAATGGAAGTGGATAAAGCCAAAATCCAACTTATATCGTCTTTACCACCACCCACTAGTGTAAAGGGAATTAGGTCATTTTTGGGGCACGCTGGATTTTACAGGAGGTTTATCAAAGATTTCAGCACCATTTCTAAGCCACTGTGTAATTTGTTAGTGAAGGATGCTGAGTTTGTGTTTGATGAAGCATGCCTGAAGGCATTTGAGTTGTTAAAGGCCAAGCTCACTGATGCTCCTATTTTACAGTCACCTGATTGGACTAAGCCATTTGAAATTATGTGTGATGCAAGTGACTTCACGGTAGGAGCAGTGCTGGGACAGAGAATAGATAAGAAACCGGTTGTGATTTACTATGCCAGCAAAACATTTTCTGAAGCTCAACAGAATTACACTACCACAGAGAAGGAGCTATTGGCGGTAGTGTATGCCTTGGGTAAGTTTTGTGCTTATGTTTGGGGTGCTAAAGTGATAATCTACTGGGACCATAGTGCATTGAAGTACCTTTTGAATAAAAAGGATGCCAAACCAAGACTGATAAGGTGGATTATGTTGCTGCAAGAGTTTGATCTGGAGATACGAGATAAAAATGGGTCAGAGAATGTGGTGGCTGATCATTTGTCAAGGATGCCCACGTTGGTTCCAAATGCAGCTGAAGTGATCAAGGAATCTTTTCCTGATGAACAGCTTTTATTTTTGTCTAAATTGCCTTGGTTTGCTAACTTAGTTAATTACTTTGTGACAGGTAAGACACCAAGTCATTGGACATCACAGCAGAGGAAAAGTTTCTATGCCCAGGCCAAGTATTATATCTGGGACGACCCTGATCTATTCAAGATCGGTGCTGATCAGCTCATTAAGAGATGTGTTCCAGAGACGGACCAACTTGATATCCTTACTCATTGTCATAGTTCAACATGTGGGGGGGGCATTTTAGTGCTAAGAAAACAGCCCATAAAGTGTTAGACTGTGGTTTCTTTTGGCCATCCTTCTTTAAAGATGCATATGAATATGTCAAGTCTTGTCTTAGATGCCAACAGGTTGGGGGGATATACAGGAGAGATCAAATGCCCATGGTTCCCATATTAGAAGTAGAGATTTTTGATGTTTGGGGAATAGATTTTATGGGTCCCTTTCCTGTTTCTTTTGGTTTTGAATATATTTTGGTAGCCGTAGACTATGTATCTAAGTGGGTTAAGGCTGAGGCAACAAAATATAATGACAACAAAGTGGTGTAGAATTAGAGCATAGGGCCACTTGGGCAATTCGGAATGCTAACTTTGATATTGCTGATGCAGGTAAAATGAGGAAGTTTCAGCTAGCAGAGCTAGAGGAGATTAGACTAGAGGCATATGAAAGTGCAAGGATCTACAAGGAGAAGACTAAGCATTTTCATGATAAGTGCTTAAGGAGGAAGACTTTTGCAACTGGTAACAAGGTTTGGCTTTATAACTCGCGTATTAAACTGTTTCTAGGTAAGCTGAGGAGTAAATGGACGGGACCTTATGAAGTTATTCATGTTTATGATAATGGAGCTGTGGAAGTCAAGGACCTTAAGCATGGACATTCCTTTACTGTGAATGGCCATAGGCTTAAGATGTATGTCGAAGGTCCTATTGGAACTGATGGTGATCAAGCAACCTTAATTGAGGTAGTGGCTCTCAAAGAGACAATCTATTCATCTCTGTAAGTAAAGCAGGTATGAATTTTGTGGGTAAATTCACTGCAAACCCTCACGAGACTAAACTCGTTCATCCAAGTAATTGGGTGGTTTAAAGGCTTGCTATACGTGCTAAGTATAGTCGTGTTCCCTACCAAAATGGTTATTTTTGTATTTGTTTAAAGTTGTGTTTAGTTAATTTAGTGTGTGTTTTTAAATTGGAAATGAGCAGGAGTGGCCGTCGTTGAGCAAGTGGGAGTTGGAAAGTTTTTGGCGCAAGTGTTGGACGAATTTGGAGTACCAGCATCCTAGTAGGCATTTGGGACGATGAATTTAATTATGAAATAGTGTGTGAGCATAAGGCAAACGCTCAAGGAAGGGTTCAGACGCCTTGGCAGCGTTTGGGACGCTAGCGAAGACTGTGGAATGCAGTTCGAAGTGGCGCTAAAGTAAGCGGCATCCAAGTGGGCGTCCTAGACGCCGAAATAAGTTATGAGACAGTAGGTAAGCGTTTTTGGGACGCTCATTTCAGCCACACCGATGCTGGGAGGCCGTCTTAGACGCCAGGTAGGACGCTCGTGCGATTTTTCCTCATTTAAACCTCTATTCCGCGTCATTAACTCACACCTACCGTCCCTCTCTCTCTCTCTAAAACGCTCTCATCGCTCTTTCGCACACCGAACGGTTTCCACCATTGTTGCCACATCTCTCTCGCGCATTCCTTCTCGTCCGTCGATCAGGTAACCGTCTCAAGTTCATTCCTTGCATTTGTGATTTTCTTGCGATTTTAGTGAACCGATTAGGGCTCTTTGTAGGCTTATGTGCGATTCTTGACATTGTGTGTTGATCATGTGTGTATATAGTTACATTCTTCATGTATTTCATGTATGTCATGCACATTTGCGGTTTAGGGAAGTTAGGGTTCCTATTTCTGAAACTAGGGCTTGTTTGAAAGTTATGTGTAATGCGTTGAATGTGGCTTTGAGTTGTAATAACGGTTAATGTGTGTTCTTAGTGGTAGTTATGCGCGTGTTCAAGTGTCTATTGTGTATGTTCTAGCTTAGGGGCTATTAGATGGTCATGTCTAAAGGGTTTCAAGAACCAAAGTGGTAACCTCTCCCTTTACAACTAAGTTGGGGAGGGGTGATCTATTGAGTGAAGTGGTTGTTGCACCGAGCACTATGGTGAGTGATTTTGAGGTATAAACGGTCAAAACCCACATCGGGTATAGTTTGTAGAGAGTAATGGGCTTAGTTGATACTAGGTTGCATTGCATTCCCATTCACCACTCTAAATGAGCATTCATGGTGTTCATACAATCCATCACTTTGGGCATAACATCTGACATTACTCGTATCACTTTCTTTAGTCGTGACTCGCGCCTCTGCTAAGAAGCAAAAGCAGGCTGCTACATCAAGTGCTAGGAAAAGAAACCGTCAAACAATCTCACCAACACATTCACTGGAACGAGATGTGGAGCAGGAAGTTGAGGTCTTTGAGATCGATTCTGATTTCAAGTTCCTGTTGGAGAAAGGTGTGCTCAAGGACGAGTTTAAGGATTACGGGGTGTTTGATGCGTTCGGCAGATTGGGGTGGTTAGCCGCTTTGGAATGGACTAAGGATGTGGTATATCAGGACGCACTTAAGGAGTTCCGTGACTCGGTGAGGCGTAAAAGGGGGGACCCGCTAGCACCCATGACCTTGCATGCTTCGGTAGGGGGCATGATATTGAGTTATCTGCAGAGCGATTGCAGTTGATTCTTGGCTTTGACAACCCCACCGCTGCTGACGGAACCACACTAGAGCATGAGGTGTGGGATGAAGAGAGTCTAAAGGAAATCCCACTGGTCTCCCCTGAGATTTGGCAAAGCTATCTAACTATTGTTTTCGAACTCACTCCAACCCAAGCAAAGTCATACACCGCCCATGCCCGTAAAGATCTCTGGCCCTTAGCCAAAGTTCTCTGGAAGCTCGTCTTTTATAATATTCTCCCAAGGAATGCTGATACAACAAGCGTGAAGGTAAAAGAGATTGTTGTTATAAACGCCTTGTTAACCGGTTCCCCTTGCATCTCGTTGAGTCACCTCGTGTTAGGTAATATTTGGAATTCTGTGCTATCGTCCAACCGTTCAGAGCTGGTCCATGCTAGGATGATTTCAGAGCTACTAGAGCTCATGGGTACCCTTCCACCAAATCCTCGATTCTCTGTTATTCCAGACCGTGAAAAGCATTTCACTAAGCAACTGTTCAGCCGTACCAAGTTCATCCGCGCTGGGGACAAGTCTATCATTCGAGACTTGATGAGTGGATATGAAACTACTCTGGATAGGCCACGATCTCCAGTGCCCTCACCAGAACATGTTGTGGGGGAGTCCTCTTCTGCTACCACTGCTGCTACCCTGGAAGGGGTGAAGAAAAACTTGCTGGACCTCAATAACATTGTCTGCAAGCTACACAATCAGATGCAGCAGTAGGTGCTGCCAACTCTAGAGCTGACAGGAAAGAAGGTGGACAAACTTTTCGAGATGGCGGAAGCTATGCAGACTGGTGAAACTTCCAGAGATGAGGCTGAGGTGCAGGTGGAGCTGATGCTAGCTCGGGTGGAGCACAGTAGGAGGGAGAAGGCTCCTATGAGGGATGAGGATGCTGATTTTATTTGATGGGGTGTGGTTTGTGTGATAAACAATGGGTTCTTTTGGGTTTGATTTGGTCCTTTCCGCCACCTGTGGCGATGAAACAATTGCATGTACTTAACTCCTAACAATTTCTCTTCTTCTTTCCCTCCTTTCTATGCAATGTTAGGGTATTGTTTGCTATATATCTTCTGTTGTTGCTTCTTTGTGTTGCTTATATGCTTTATTTTGTGACATGGACATCACTTCTCTCTAAGTTGGGGAGGGGGTGTCCAATTTTTTTCGATTTTTTGGCATATGCTTTTCCATATGGATGTGTTACAGGGAACCTTTGTGTGGACTACAGGTTATATGCATGAGAATGAACACGTACTAACTAACAAGTTCACCACTATGGTTGTGTTGTTGTTGTTATATTTCAGGTACACCATGTCTGGACCCTCATCACAGAGAATGAAAAGCATAACCAAAAGAAAGAAAACAGCACCAGGAACACAAAATGTTCGCCCTCCTGTCGTATGGGAACCAACCAAGTCATCATCTGAACATGATGAAAGGATCAGAGCCGAGTTGTTTATGGAGAAATGGGGGGAAGACACGAAGTACATCTATGAAAAGAAGCTGGACAGAGACGAATTTAGCAACTATGGTGTTGTGTAATTATTCAAGGCATTAGGATGGGAGAAGGTATTAGACATGGGAAGAGAGGAGTTGTACCCGTTTGTTGTCGCGGAATAGATGTCAAATCTAAGGCTAGGAAGAGGTGTTGATGACTGCAATTATACACTGATTGGCAGAGTCGGCAACCAGGAAATTAGGATGACAGCTGCAGATTTGAGGGAAGTGTTTGCAGTAGACACAGGTTGCATGAGGGACGGAGAAAGGCAAGCATACGTGTACAGGACTGAAGGTTATTTGGCTGGGACAGGGATGATGTATTCTGAGGTATGGCAGAAGAATATGATGGCAGCTTTTGATCTTCAGCGGGAACAGGTATCTAGATACAAGGATTTAGGAGAAGTGACTTGCAGCCGATGGCAAAAGTGCTCCACAAGATTTTGATCACCAACATTCTACCAAGGTCTGTGGATCTGAGTAAGGTGAGGTTGAAGGATTTGAGCATCATTCATGCTCTGTTGACAGGAGAGGAGCCACTGTCCTTTTCCTGGGTTGTGATGGATGATCTGTGGAATATGTACAACACACGAGAGAGACGTGTGATACCTCATATGTGGTCGCTGTCTAGGTTTTTGCAAGTGAAAGGTACGATGGCTGAAACTACCCCAGCTAGGTTCATTAAGGAGAGCAGTTTGTGGATCAAGGTCAGCTCCATGAAGGATATAATACTGAGAGAAGCTGATGATGGATACGAGATCTAGGACACTGAGAAGAAGAAAGGGGTAGTGACACCGTACCCTGAAGAGGAGAGGACAGAAAGGCAACAGAGCAGAGCTATCAGAAGAGGTGAACCAGGAGATCTGAGTAACATTGTGCAGATGTTATCTAATTTGAGCACAGAGGTGACTGGCATGAGGAATGAGCAGTGAGAAAGGTGGCAAAGGCATGATGGATTGACGGAAGTACAGCAGAGGCAAATCAACTGGTTGCAGTCGGAAGTAGGAGTACAAAGGAGGCAACTGGATGACATCTACCTGGGTGTGAGGGCTGGCACGTTCATGAATGCCTATTTATACAGCCAGCAGTGGCAGTATGCTGATGAGATGAGGCATTACGCCGATTATAGGGCTGAGCTGCCCTACACACCATTTGAGAGGTATCGGGCTCCAAATTATGAAACTATTTCAAGGGGCATGGGCAATCCAGTGTTACATCCTGCATTGGCACCGTTTCATCAACCTCCATCCACACCTCAAATTCGAGATCAACAAGGTTTTGCAGCCTACTTCAGTGGCATCTTTGGGCCACCATCATAGACGAGAGGATGCTCTACTGCCTGGTACTTTCGTTTCATTTCTGTTGTTTAAATTATTGCATTTCTAGTTTTAGCAGCTTTCTTAGGTGTTTAGTTTATTTTTGCAAATGTGTGTATAGTGATAGTATCATGACCATTCCTTAACTGCTTGGGCATGAATTGTCCTGTGCAAAGTCTGAAAATGAGAGTTCAAGAGGGGGTAAGCATAGTGGGTTCGATAGCTTAAAAAGGAAGTAGGTTTTTGTTTGATGAAAGGTGAATGTGATAGAAGTTGAGTGTTTAGCATGAGAGATATTGGTCAAATCCTTCTCTAATAAATCCTTGGTATTGAGGGCAATAAGGGGGAGAGTAATGTATGCATAGCACAGCAAAATAAAAAGAAGAAAAGAAAGAAAAAAAGGGGGGTCGAATAAGCTAACATGTGGCCTAGTAAGTTCGGGAAATTAAGTCTGTGGGGTACCATCATGCCTAATCACCTAAGACTGTCTGGTTTGGGATTGATTGACCCAACTCCCGTTACATGGACTTACTAGAAAGTCATGATTACAAGGTTAGTAGAAATGAAAGAAATAGCAGAAAAGTGTTGTGATCCAAAATGTGCAATTGGGCTTTAAATAAAGCAACTCATAACCTTGAGCTAAAAATCAATGTTTAAGGATTTATTATGAAGGAAAAGTCCATAGCTTGAACATGCTAGCATTTGAGTTCTATCTGTTCACTGTTTTTCTCATGTCATGAGTTCACACTTTTAAGGTTAGAAAGCTCAGATGTTTAATTCTTTTGTCTCTGTTTTGATGCCTTGTTCGGGACGATCAAGGTGTAAGTTGGGGAGGTTTGATCAGTGATATTAATCACTTCTATTTCTATGTGTTTTTGTTGTGTTTTAATGTGTAAATGTAAGAAAATTGGTACTGCTAATGTAAGTTTTGTGATTTCAGTTGCTTGGCAAGAAAGTAAGTAAAATGGTGGCTGGATTGTGGAATTCGTGCATGGCGTCCCAGCAGGCGTCCCAGACGCCAGAGTAGCATCCGAAGTACAGCATTACAGAGCCTGGGCGTCTCAGACCTTGGATGCGGCGTCCTACCCAGCGTTTCAGACGCTGGGGGAGACACTGGTGCGGCAGTTGCTGAGAAGGCTGCGTTTTTTAGGAAGACTGTTACCACAAGTCAGGGGTTCTTAATTTTGGAGTTACACACAAAGAAAGGGAGTTCTAGGAGGCGAACCAGAGGAGAAAAACAATGAGATCAAGCACGGATCAAGCATTTGGCGTCCAATCCATTGTATTTACACATTATTGGTAGTTTGAATGTTTTCATCTATGTTTATCATTGTTAGTATGATAGTCCAAGCTATGCTTGGCTAAATACTTTGTGGTGTTTGTTCTTAAGTTTGCATACTATGGTGTGAATGGATCTTTACTTAATTTCAGTTTCCTTTTGTGCTAAAAGGGGTTGTGGATCTTATTTATATGAATGGATGGTTGTAGTTAATGGGTATTGTATATAACAGGGTATAGTGATATCATTAGTTGTGCTAACTCATTAAAACGGGGAAGACAATTAATAGAGTTGCATACTTTGTCTTAAGAGTATTTGTTGTGAAGGCTAATTCGTTTATATGGAAACTGCTGATTGGATTATATTTGCATGAATGAACTTGAATGAGCAATGAGTGTATCTGGAACGGTTGATATCCATGTCATTGGTTGTGCCAACTTTCTATAGGGGAGGAAGACAACTAATAGAGTGGCATACGTTGTCTTCAGAGCATAAGTTGTAATTTCACATTAAGTCATGTAAATGATGTCCGTAACATTCTGAATTACCATAGTATGTATAACAAGAGAGCAAGCACCCTCTCTCCTCCAGTGAAACCTCTTTAATCTAATTCTTGTGTGTTACATTGCGACAGTAGTAAATTACATTAAGAAATTAACTCAAAGCAAATGATTTCAACTCTAATCCAAACAGTCTTCGAAACTAGTTTAGCGACCTGACTTTCCCTGTGGATTCGATCCCACTTACCCTATCTATATAGTGTTTCTGGGTTATTTTTGATACTCATACGACTGGGTCCATCAAATGCTAGAAAAAATTATTTGATACACTTCCAAAACTACAAAATCTAAACAAATTTCAAAAAGGATGATTTGATGTCGATGCATCTAATGTTCATCCTCCATTTCGTGATGCATCTCGGTTCTTCATCGTCATTTTCGGCCATATTCATCATCTTCTTCATCGCACCATCATGCATCATCAAAATGGTGATGCATCTTCATCGGATTCATCTTCAAACACGATGCATCTTCATTTGATTCATCAAAAATCATGATGCAACTTCATCGGATTCATCTTCAAACATGATTCATCTTTATAAACACGATGCACTGGATTCATTTTACAAAAATATCGGATAAACACGATTAATCTTTCGAAGTTTTCCTTTAAGAAAATGTATGAAAAAACAACCATACCTTTAAAATGAGATCATTCCATCATTATCATCGCGAAATCATCATCTTCATTGGATATTCAAACTTCATCATCATCGCAAAAAAACTTTGATGATGTTGCGATGGCCAGTGATGATGGTGGTGTGATGACCGGTGACGGTGTTGTGGTGGCGTCCGAGAGATGGGGTGGTGGCCGCTGAGAGGGAGAGATGACAATGGGTGGCGGCCGGCCGGCATAGAGAAAAAGAGAGGAGAGAGAGATGAGGGTGAGGGTGAGGGAGAGAAAGTGGGAGGGATAATAGAAAGGTTAGTTGTTTTGATTTACCTTCCTAATTTGATGATAATATAATAAATTAAATTAAATCTTTTAATTAAACAAGATTTATATTAATTCTTACAATAATGTCCTTAATGCATTTTTGGTTCCCCATAGTTCCCAATGCATCGAGGTTCCCCATTGAACCGCAATCTATATATATATATATATATATATATATATATATATATATATATATATATATATATATATATATATATATATATATATATATATATATATATATATATATATATAGAGAGAGAGAGAGAGAGAGAGAGAGAGAGATATGATCACGTGAGAAGAAACTTATGGTGAGAAGAAATCTAGACTTAGGATCAATGATACACATGATAATACCATGCACCACACTACACCTTAATATCTTTCTTTTTAGTAACTTATTTCTAATTAAGAATCATTATTCCTAAAAAAAACCTATCTACCCTCTTTCCTCTCATCATTCACCATCTCCATCCTCTCCTCTCACATTTGATGTTGCCGGCTTCAACAACGTCATCGCCGACTTCATCAACGCCTTGATACGGCCATCGTCGACGCCGTAATACGGCCACCTTCGACTTCATCAAGGCCTTAGTACGGCCACCGTCAACTTCATCAAGGTCACCGTCGACTTCATCGTAGGACATGATATCGATTTTATCTTTCTATTTCTTGCTCCAACCATAAATACAAACCACCAATTCGACATCATCACCGGATTCATCGGAGATAAAACCTTCATCCGCCATCGCCACCAACATCGGGGTTGATAATGTTTCATAGCCACCGATTTCGTTTGCCGCCGCCATCGTTTTTATTAAAAACTCAACCAATTAGTCGTTGTTGATTTCTCCGTTCAACAAATACGATCTAGATTCAGATTTGGCAGCCACCCAATATGCTTGAAGATTTTCGGTAAAAATTTTTGATTTTAAGGTTTGTAATCCCAAACGGAGTTTTTGTGAACTTTTCCTAATTTTCTTGTATTTGCAAGATTTTGCTTGCATCGATGTATATTAGATTCTTTTTTTGTTTAATTTTTTTATATGAATTTTAATTTTCAATGGTTTGTGCGACTTTAGATTTTCAATTTATCTATATAATTTTTGTAGCTTGAATCAGTGTTTAGACAATTGTATTTGGTTATTGTATCAATGTTTTAGACAATTGTATCTTGCATTGAATCAACGATTGTATAAATACATTATTAAGTTATACGATCATTGTTTTAAATCATTGAATCAACGATTTCAAATCACTGAATTAATGTATATTGTTGTATCAATTGTATAAATGACTGTAGAACGTTGCATCAATAATGTATTATTTTATTAAGTACATTAAGCCACTAAAGATTAATATTTTGATAATTAGAGTATGAAATGTATAAGAATCAATGAGTGTATTGTAACATCCCGGTTTTGAGATAGGTACGTGGAATTATTTCATTGGATTAGTTATTTAATTTGGGACCCGGGGATATAAATTTGTATTTTGGGGTATCGGGATCGGATTTTCGGGTATCGGACCGAGTTAAACCCAAAACGTATATATTGTCTTCTCTTTTGACTCCTTAGCTCATTTGATATCCAGAGCTCAAAGGTGTGAGTGTGTGTGTTGTGATTCCAGCAACCAAACCAGATCGTGAAGCTCCAAATTCGTGATTTCAGCCTCTCAATTCGTCGCCATCTTCTTAAGTAATTTGGAAGTAAGTTTTGAGCTCTAATTCGCATATTAATTGTTGTGGATTGTGATTATGTAATTGAATTGGGTTTATATATGCTGTTGAGTAAATTCGAGTCCACATCTGTGATTAAAATCGAGTGAAATGATAATTTGGGGTAATTCCCGAGCTGTGCAGAAAACAGAGCACGAACCGCTACTGTTCGTCTGTGAGCGCGACCGCGATCCCTTGATCGCGGGCCGCGATGTTCTTGAGATGATCGCAGGCGGTTGGCGTCCGAGCTCGGATCGCGATGTGAGCGCGGCCGGGTTGGAGGCCAGCGCGGCCGCGACCGCGATAGGGTCAGTGCGGCCGCGATTGGTTGAGTGCGGCCGCGATGCGGCTAGGGTTTCGGGTCGGGTTTTCGGGTTCTGTGAGTCGTGTATTTGGGTCCTTGGGGTCTCGAGAGTTGTCGAGAATTGTGTATAGAGTTGTTGGGCTGAGTTTGTGATATTGAGATTGTGTTATTGTGTTTTCAGGGTCTCGTGTTGACAGGGTAGGGAAAGGGCAGGGAACCGAGACTTAGTTTATCTAGCTGAGCAGGTGAGTTTGCATGTTTTTCTTGAGATACTTGTACGATTATTTATTAATACTTGCATGATCTTTTACTGAGCTTTTACGAGATATCATGAGTTTCCTACGAGTTTTATTGAGATATTATCATGCATGTATTACTGTGCTTTATTGAGAACTGTGTTTTATATATATGAGATTTGGGACACTTAAGCTGTTGAGATACTAAACCGTACGGCTGGGCAGGGGTTGGGTCGCTCCCAATTCCCTTTCTGAGTTCCTGACGACTGCTTTGTGCGGTCTAGGGATTTGGTACGTGGGCCTATCCACGCGAGTTGAGCTACCTTGTGGGATCTCATGTACTTGTTCAGTAGAGAATGCTGAATGTTTTATTATTGAGTTAATTATTTTCTGAGCTTTATAATCGTACGTTAACCCTTGCATTCTCACCAG
>JAANYP010005244.1:67500-229929 GCA_020465985.1 Centrapalus pauciflorus
CGAGTGGGTTGGATTGGTGATTGGAGTACAAACCCAAGTTGGAGCTCCATTTGAGCTCCAATGGTGGATGAGATGGGTTTATGGTGTTTTTGCATATTTCATATGATAAATTATGATGCAAATATGTTATTTATAGCAATGTAATTAAATGGAAGCTAGTAGGAACTCATTTGGAGTTTTGAAGGCTTAGTTTGGGTTTTGGTCATTTTGAACCCATTTGGAGTTTGTATGAACTCCATGAAGCAATAAAATGCTACTTTATAGTATAAAATGGTCTAAATATGTTAGATTAATGATTTCATATATTGGTTGGGGTTAAACTCGAGCAAAGGCTCAAGATTGGTGTTTGGAGCCAAAACCGCACGCCAAGTGTTCAGTGAAATGCCACAATGAGTTCTTAAACATTGTTGGATTAAATTGAAGGTTTAAATATAAATTTAATGTCTAAACATAGCTCAAATATGTTTAATATTGCTATGGAATTGATTAGAATTGAAAATGAGCTCAAATGGAGCTTGGTGTTGTCGGTTGGAGCTTTCGGTCATTTTCAGACTCGTTCGGAGTCCGTATGAGCTCCATGGAATCATGAAATGTTATGAAATGATTCTAATATGTTTAGGGGTGTTAAAGTGACCTTCATTTACTACAGATATTGTTGGTAAAATCCCTCCAAAGTTACGAAAACGTTTATGGAGGTTTCGGGAGTTTGGTGTGCATTTTTTTACTCCAAAATGAGCAGGGAGCTACCCAGTGGTGTGGTAGCGGCGCGACTGACCTCTTAGTCGTTCCATGACCATGTTTCTTTCCCAAAAAAGGATTTTTCTTTATCGGGGGTCAATGCTTGGGTCTTATACGTTCATTGCACCTCTAAATTAAGCGTTTAAAGGGTTTGAGGGTCTTTGATCCATTCCGGAACTCCTAAGGCCTCATATGAACTTAGTACTTTCGGTTTGATAACCCAGTACCCTTATCCCTCTCTTAGGGGCTTATCTTGTATTCGGGGGCTTACGTGTACGCGTTATGAATGCTTCTAGGTGAATTGAGTCGAAACGAGCTTAATTGCAAGCTTTAGCCATTCTCCGGGCTATTGTGGCTTTAGTGGAAGGCTTTGGAACCTTATAAACCAATTACTGTGAGTTCTAGTACTAATGTAGAAGAATGATTACATGTTAATTGTTGTCTATGTCATTGTTAATAACATGATATGTGACCATTTATGATAACATGCTATTTGATCATGCATATTCATATGCTATATTGATAGATTCATTGTAGCCTTGTTGAACATGTTATTGTGCATCATGAGTTGGAAATGTATTGCCATACTATCTGACTTCATTCTGGATTGTCTTGTCATGCATTTCATATGATATGCCTAACTGCTTATCTGTATGAATAATAATGATTGGAAGATGGTAATTCATGTTTGATGGTCTCATAGGTTGGACTAATCATTTATGTAATTGATTAACAATAATTGAGATAGGCACATGACACTTTTAAGTGGTATAATAGGTCACCTTCGTGACAATCTAATTGATTATGAATGAGGATAAATGACTATTTAACCGGTAGGTCTATTAGTAATGTCAAACGGCCATGATGATATATTAGAACCGTTATTGATGAACGATTAGTAGAACCACATAGGTGGTTTCTTTTAATTGGTCTTATGGACCATTATAGACTCTCATGAGTCATCTTGAACCCTAATTGTTGTGATATATGATTTGGACCCCTTTGGATGTCCATGGAATATCCCTGGCCCCGTTGGATGCCAGATGGGCGACATATTTGAATTGTCGGAAGTCCCGATTTTTATAGGGACAGCCTCGTGCTTTGCTACTGGCAATACGACACCCGACTTTGATAGGGAACCCTAGACGACCATGGGGCATGTGGTTATTGGATTGTGATGAGATTATCTCATGTGAGGACGGCAACGGGCCGCCTGCAAGCGATGATGATTTGACACGTTGGGCCGCAAGCATGAGTTACATCCTAGTGGCGGTGTTGGCATCATGTGAGGACGGCAACGGGCTGCCTTCATGGTGATGATTATGACACGTTGGGCCGCAAGCATGTGGGACACCGATAGTCCTCAACGAGGATGAGGTGATCCCATTCTAATTTGGCATTGGCCATCATTGGCCTTTATATTTTGGTTGATAGGAAATATGGGTTGGATAGACATGGCTATCGTGTAATTGTTATTTATATTAATCTTAGAATTCACTAAACAACTTTTGTTGTTTACCCCTTCAGTTGTTAACCTTTTTTCAGGTTTTGAGCTATCAAGCGGGAAGTTCATATTCTTCTTTGTTGTCGAAGATTGTAGACTCGAGACTAACGATAATGCTTTGGATGTTTGTGATGGGTATTTCGGTAGCCGACTTCCCGGCCTTAACTATTCGTTCGCAGGATCATGACCTGTAACTTTGTAGACATTAATAATTGTTAATCGAATGCATCACTTATGATGCATTAGTTGTAAAAGTTTTAATTCTACCCTAATTCCGCAAGTATTATTATACTAATTATTGTTAATTACACTTAAAAATGGATTATTATTGTATGGGTGTTTCAATCGTGAAACTAGGGTTAATATTGAAAAAACCCTACGAACTTTCGTGAATTTATCGATTAAGTCACTTTACTTTTTTCCGAGTGTTTAAGTCCCTAGACAATTTTTGTCTTATTCACAACTATATATTTGACCTGTTTAGCAGGTCACTAACCGGTAAACGGTAAGATGACCTAAATAAGAAAAAAGAAAGTTCAGTGACTTAATCGTGAAAATTAGGAAAACAATGTTGGTTTTTTTAATAATAAACTATTCGACAAACGAATTATTTTACCTGTTAAGCGGGTAACAAGTTAAAAATATATAATTTTGAATAAGACAAGTTTTGTTCAGGGACTTAAATACTCGAAAAAAAATTCAGTGACTTAATCGATAATTGCATGAAAGTCCGTGGGGTTTTTTCAATATTAACCCGTGAAACTAAAACCTTTTTTTTCAAATATTAATCACTTTCAATATATAAACCTTTTAAAATTTAAAATGACAAACTGCACAGAATAGCAACCTACTGTACGTAAAGTTTTTATTACAGCAATCTACCAAAGATTTCGTCCAAAATTGCATCTTACCGCGTGACATTTTTTTTATTGAAGCATTGAACTCTAAAAAATCATTCCATAATAGCAACCTTTGATGACTGTGTGTGGTTGAATGCTGAGTAGGCATCCACGTAAGCTGCCCTGTCAGCACTGGGTTTGCGCAAAATAGCAACGTACGCATAAAATAGCAACATTGCGTAAAATAACAACGTACTCCTAAAATAGCAACATACTAAACAAAAGTGTATTAATTTTATATATTTTTAATCCTAAATATTATTATTGTTATTATTATTATTATTATTATTATTATTATTATTATTATTATTATTATTATTATTATTATTATTATTACAAAACCGAAAATGATTGTCATTTTTTTCGATAGGAAAAATTAAAATTTTGATTGGTTCATCATTTTTTTTCGTTCGAAATAATTATAAAAGGAAATAGCCGTCGTTTTTTACATACAAAAAAAAAATTGAAAATCAAAACAATTCATCATTATTTTCATTTGGAAAAATTGAAAGTATGAATGATTCTTTTTTTTTTGTTTGAACAAATTAAAAGTCATAATGGTTCGTTGATTTTTCACGTTTATAAAAGTTTAAAATCCTAATGGATAGATGGTTTTTCCGTTTGAAAAAATTAAAAGTTGCAAATGACAAAATATTTTGGTTTTCTATATATTCGAATGGAAAAAAATAATAAATTCATTTAATACTTCGAACTGAAAAAATGATGCATTTTAATTTTTTAACGTTTGAAAAAAAATTACGAACATTTTTCGGTTTTAATAATAATAACATTAATAATAAATTAAATTAAATTAAATTAAATTTATGTTTAAGATTATAAAAAAATATTAATCAATTTTATGCAGTACGTTGCTAATTTATGAGTATATTGCTATTTTGTAAGTACGTTGATATTTTGAGCAGACTCGATGCTGACATGGCAGCCTACGTAGACGCCTAATCAGCACCCAACCATGACTAGTAATCAACGGTTGCTATTATGGAACGATATCTAGAGTTTAATGTTTTAACAAAAAAATCAGATGATAGGATGTTATTTTAAACGAAATATTTGGTAGGTTGATGTAATAAAAACTTCACGCATAGTAGGTTGTTATTTTGTGGAGTTTGCAAAATTTAAAATCATACATCATATTATATATACATACATTTATCATATCCTCTCTACCAATGAGGATTTTCCTTTTTTTTCTTTTTCTTTAATTTTAAATTTAATATATACATACATTTATCATATCTAACTATCAATGAGGATTTTTCTTTTTTTTTCTTTTTTTTTTAATTTTAAATTTAAAATTTTCATAATACACCCTCATTTTAGTGTTATCTATTATCGTTTAGTCCTCTTTTAACGTTTATTATTACAACATTTTCTTACATACTTAAAATTATAATTTTTATTATACTTATGTTTGTGTAATATCCCGAATTTGAGCATGGTACGTGGATTTAATTTATTGGCTCATTATATTAAATCTAGTGCGTTGTTCCAATCGAATCCCGTTTCGTGGATTTAACATGTCGAGACCGAGTGATGCGTGTCTCCGGATTAATAACTAGTGGATTATTATTACTTATGAGATCGTGGATTTAATTGGAGTAAAATAATTAATTGTGAAAAAGTGGTATCGGGATCGGATTTAGCCGGTCCGGGCTTTCTATTTTTAGAAAGCGTATATGTATAGGTGCGTTGTTGACCTTGCTCCCTTTTCCTTCCCTTCCAATTTCAGTAAGTGTATGTGTGGAGTGTGTGTGAGTTTTTGGGCTGCAGAAGATCATCAAGAAAGGAGCTTTGGTTGCTGAAATTAGTCATCTTCCTCACCTTTGTGTTCTTGAGGTTGTGGAGGTAAAAAGCTATGGATTTTTGTGGTTAAAATTCGTATGTGTGTGTTGTAAATTTATGGGTTTTAGTTCTGAAATGTTTGGGTCAGTTATGTATACGTCTTGTGGGGTATTTTGGCTATTGAAATCGAGTTTGGGGTTTAATTCCCCTGGATTCTGCCATTTTTACGAGCTGCACAGACCTGCAAATCACGTGAGCGCGATCGCGTTCAGATCCGTGGGATTCTTCCCCAAGACTGAGTTTAGCGGAATTAACTGACCTAGCTTATTGTATAACGCTGGGTGGTCGATCTGTTATCTTACCTTTGTGATATGTGCAGGTAGTTACGGCAGATCATGGAGAAGGTTCAGGGCCAGAGAGACCAGCAGGGGACGAGTATATCCGTCGATCAGAGATGTTAGCGGTACTGACGGAGTTCTACAGAGAGAGGGATCAGCGACATAGATCAGATCCTCCGCCAGTTACCAGTGTTGAGACGGGGGTCGGTGCATCTTCTTCTTCTTCCGTGAGGGGTGGGTCCTTTATGGACTTCATGACAGGAGTCTCACCTCAGTTCCGAGGCGGTGGTGAGCCGGGTGCGGCTATGGCTTGGGAGAGAGAGATCGAGGCGGCTTTCCGAGTCGCTCATGTCGATCCACGTGACATGGTCGGTTATGCGACCTATCTGCTAAGAGGAGGGGCTTCATAGTGGTGGAAGTCCATTGAGTCGTCTATGACTACAGCTGCAGCATATGTCATGTCGTGGGAGCAGTTCCGTGCCATCTTTGAGTTGCAGTACATTCCCTGCGATGAGCGCCGGGAAATGGAGTGTCGTTTCTTACATCCGGATACCCATTTCAGACAGTGAGATTGTGACTGTGTATGGAGAGAGACGCCGGGGCGAGATCGGTATTGTTTCTATGGCCAGAGCTCAGAGGTATGTTGCGAAGGGATGTGAGACCTTTTTTGAAACACCCTCACAACTAAATAAAGTATTTCACACACATTAATACAATAATTCATATATAATACGTAGTGGAATTTGCGTCAAATTTAAAATTTTCATTAATCAGAGTTATTAATGTGAATCACCCCACTTTGCTTCCCATAACGAGCAAAGTGTGATAATTCACGGATTAAAGTATGTCGAGTTAGAATCTATCGTTAATTACATGCCACAAGATTAGTTAGGTACATCCAATCGTATGAAAGTCAAAACGGGAGTCCACTATTTCCCAAACCCGAGCCATCCAAAACTATACCAAAAAGTGGAGAGCTTCAAGCTAACTCCAACCGAACTTAGCAAGACGGACCGGCCGTACCCTTACCCTTGACAGAGCCTGAAAAGTTTAACATCTAAGAGGGTCAACATAAAGTTGAGTGAATTACTAGATTAGATATAACACAATGTATATAGATGCAATAATGATCAACATGATGATTCCAAACGACATAAACAAAGTGCACAAGATGAGTGATCAATACCACAAGCCCCTTCATAATGCGGGGTTCCCTAGCAAGTACGGGTGTGGTGATGCCTCTAACATAGTACGAGGCTATCCCTAGCAAGTACGGGACTGTCCCTAGCAAGTACGGGACTTCCGACAGTGCAAGTACGTCGGCATCCGGCATCAAAAGGGCCGGGAATAATCCATGGATATCCAGGTAAATCCAAACGAAAGGTATAATCAAAAAATGAGGTCCAAGATGCCTCGAGAATACGAATATGTCATGCATTGATGAAATGGATGAATAAGCAACAATCATATAATGCCATAGTATGAATCAACAACGAATGATCAATCATAAAGCAACAAGTACATCGTATATGACTTTATGAAAATCCAATACTAGAACTCACAGTGATTGGTTAACAGGATTCCCAAGGCCTTCCAAAATAATCACAATAGCCTCGAGAATGATTAAGACTCGCGACCAAGCCTCTTTCGATTTGATTCGCCTATAAGCATTCATAAGGCGTACACATAAGCTCCCGAACACAATTTAAGACCCTAATAGAGGCCTAAGGATGTTGGGATACCAAACCGAAAGCACTAAGTCCATTAAAGGCCCTAGGAGTTCCGGAATGGTTTAAAGGCCTTTAAACCCTTTAAACACTTAATTTAGAAGTGCATTGGACGTATAAGACCCGAGCATCGACCCTCGACTGACCAAAATCAATTTTAGGGGTAAGAGGTTCGTCATGGCGTGACCATATGGTGGTCATGGCATGACCACTGTGCCAAACAGGTCCCAACTTCATTTTTTTTTTACATAAATGCACACCAAACTCCTCAAAACTTCCATCAATGCTTCTAACATTTGTAAGGGACTTTACCAACAATATATTTAGCATATTAAGGTCATTTAAACCCCTCTAAACATAATAGACTCATTTCATAACATTTCATGATTCCTTGGAGCTCATGCGGGCTCCAAACGAGTCCGAAAACGACCAAAAGCTCCAACCGACAACACCGAGCTCCATTTGAGTTCGAATTCAATTCTAACCAATTACATAGCATTATTAAACATATTTGGGCTATATTTAGACATTCAAATTACATCTAAGCATTAAAACTCAATCCCAAAATGTTTTGGAACTCGTTGTGGCATTTTACCGAACACTTGGCGTGCGGTTTGGGCCTAAAACGCCAAATTGAGTTCTTACACGTTTGCATTATCCAACATGTGAAAACACTTTAAAAAAATTAATAGACACTTCCTAAACCTTTTTGGCACTATAACATCTCATTCCATGATTCCATGGAATTCATATGAACTCAAACCGAGTTCTTAAATGGCCAATACATAATTGAGTCTTCAAAACTCCAAATGAGTTCCTACTAACTTCCATTCAATTCCATGGCCATAAATAACACATTTGACTCATAATTTATCATATGGAATGTACAAGAACACATAAACCCATTTCCATCCACCATTGGAGCTCAAAAGGAGCTCCAACTTGGGTTTTCATTCCATAACACTAACTCACCAAAACATTTACATATTTATGACTCAAATGATTCAATAACCCATAAATATTACTCTATACATGATTTTAGGGTAATTTACTAACTCAGCCGTAAAAACCCACTTAGGGTTATGTTCTCTAAAAATGAAGAACACATTGGAGAAGAACAAGAGAATGAAAAAGAAAGTGATATACCTTCCAAAATGACACCAAATCAAGATTTGTAGCTTCAATCCTTCACCCTTGAAGATCAACAAGCAAACCCTAGGTGTTCTCTCTTGTTTTCTCTCAAATGTGAAAAAGATGCAAAGTGAGTGTGTGTGTGTGTGTGTGTGTGTGTGTGTGGTGTGTTGGTCGATCAAATGAAGAAAAGGGGGGGGGGGGAGTTTGGCCAATAACCAACTTTACCCCTATAACACAACAACCTATAATACTTTAACTCATATTCATGCAACTTATAAGAAGGTATTATACTAATAACTCAAATATTATAATTAGCTAATATTTAATTGTCTTACAAATTTTGGGGTGTTACAATTCCTCCCTACTTAGATGGATTCCGCCCATGGAATCAATTCGGCTCAAACAACGTCGGATATTTGGCTTTCATCTTGGCCTTCGTTTCCCACGTCAACATGCCTCCACAATGATGCTTCCAACAAACCAATACCATTTCAATCTCTTTGTTTCTCAACTTGGTAGATTTCTTGCTCAAAATGGCTTTCGGCTCTTCAATATACCGAAGCTTCTCATTTATGTGCACATCGTTTAACGGGATGGTCACATCAGGATTTATCGGACTCCTCTTCAGATAACTCACATGAAAGGTATCATGGATACCCGCAAGCTCCTCCGGCAAATCTAACTTATAAGCTTGGGCTCCAATTCGTTCAACGACCTTAAAAGGTCCAACATGTCGCGGAGTCAACTTTCCACACTTTCCAAACCTCATAACACCCTTCCACGGAGACACTTTCAACATTACAGAATCTCCAACACTGAACTCCACATTCTTGTGGCGCTTATCCGAATAAGACTTCTGACGATCTTGCGCGGCTTTAATTCGTTCCCGAATTATTTGGATCTTTTCATTCGTTTCTTGAAGTGATTCGGTTCCTGCCAACGGTTTCTCACCCGCTTCGCGCCAACAAGTTGGGGTTCTACACTTGCGGCCATACAACGACTCATAAGGTGCCATCTTTATCGAAGAGTGATGACTGTTGTTATAAGCAAACTCTACAAGTGGCAAATGTGCATCCCAATTTCCTCCCAATTCGATCACACATGCTCGGAGCATGTCTTCCATGGTTTGATTGGTTCGCTCCGTTTGGCCGTCGGTCTGAGGACGGAAGGCAGTACTCAAATTTACACGAGTCCCTAATTGCTCCTGCATACTTTGCCAAAACCGCGAGGTGAATCGCGAATCACGATCAGAGACAATGGACTTTGGGATTCCATGCCGCACGATAATCTCATCAATATACATCTTGGCTAGACGCTCTAATAGATAGTTTTCTCGGATAGGCATTAAGTGCGCAGACTTTGTCAACCGATCAACAATAACCCAAATTGCATCATGCTGTCACTGGGTCTTTGGTAGCTTCACACCAAAATCCATTGTAATGTGATCCCATTTCCATTCCGGTATCTCAAGCGGTTGCATATTACCGGATGGTTTTTGATGTTCAGCCTTAACTTGCAAACACGTTAAGCACCATTCCACATGGTTTCCCACGTCCCTTTTCATTCCGGGCCACCAATATTCCATCTTCAGGTCTTGATACATCTTTGCACTTCCCGGATGAAATGAGAATTTCGAATTGTGAGCCTCTTCAAGAATCACACCACGAACGCCACCAAGCTTCGGTACCCAAATACGGTCCTTAAACAACTTCAAACTATTGCTCCCATCTGTCAATAATGCTAATTGGCCGACCATTCTCTCGGCTTTTACATTTTCTTCCTTGATAGCTTCTTCTTGCCACTTCCGAATGTCGTCAATAATGGTAGAAGTTACCACTACATGAGTGAGCGCATAGCAAGCAGCCTCTGGGTAGCGCTTTCGGCTCAAAGCATCAGCTACAACATTAGCCTTCCCCGGGTGATACAGGATCTCACAATCATAATATTTTATCAACTCCATAGCCCCGCCGCTGCCGCATATTTAGTTCCTTTTGATCAAAGAGGTGCTTCAAACTTTTATGATCCGTAAAGAGCTGACACCGAGTGCCATATAAGTAATGCCGAAGGTGACAGCATCAAGCTCGAGACCGTGAGTCGGACGACTCTTCTCATAATCTCAACTGCCTTGATGCATATGCTATCACTTTTCCTCTTTGCATTAGCACACAACCCAACTCATTTATAGAAGCGTCACTATACACGGCGAAGTCTTCATTTCCTTCAGGCAATGCTAGCACAGGGGCCTTAGTTAGGTGAGCTTTCAAGGTCAAGAACGCCTCTTCCTGCGGCTCTTTCCACACAAACTTTTCGTTTTTACGCGTCAAAGATGTAAGTGGGACCGCGATTTTAGAAAAGTCTTGGATAAACCGACGATAATACCCGGCTAACCCCAGAAAACTTCGAATTTCCGAGGCATTCCTAGGTGCTTGCCAATTCTCTATGGCTTCAATCTTGGAGGAATCGATAGAAACACCCTCAGAAGAAATAACATGCCCCAAAAATTGCACCTGATTGAGTCACAACTCAAGGTGTTAAGCAATGAAATTCAACTTTTACACTATAATAAAACGGTATTATAGCTAAAGCTTAGGATTTCATACCTGCCGCAACCAAAATTCACACTTGAAAACTTGGCGTATAACTGTTCCTTGCGAAGAAGTTCTAAAATTCACGAAGGTGAATGGCATGATCGGCTTCTGTCTTATAATAAATCAAAATGTCGTCAATAAAAACGATAACGGACTTGTCGAGCATAGGGCGACAAACGCGATTCATCAGATCCATAAAGGCGGCCGGTGCATTGGTGAGCCCAAACGACATCACCGAGAACTCATAGTGACCATAGCGAGTTTGGAAAGCGGTCTTCAGTACATCATCCTCTTGCACCTTCAATTGATGGTAACCCGATCGGAGGTCGATCTTTGAGAAATAAGCTGCCCCTTGCAATTGGTCAAACAGGTCATCGATGCGAGGCAAAGGGTACTTATTCAAGAACGGTCACCTTATTTAACTCCCTATAATTAATACACATCCTCAACGACCCATCTTTCTTTCATACAAACAATATCGGTGCACCCCATGGCGAGGTGCTCGGTCGGATAAAGCCCTTATCTAACAACTCTTGCAATTGAGCCATCATCTCCTTCATCTCCGAAGGTGTTAAACGATATGGAGCGCGTGCAATGGGCGCGGCTCCAGGCACTAAGTCTATCCGAAATTCGATCGATCTATCGAGAGGCAGACCTGGCAAGTCATCCGGAAAAACATCCAGATACTCATTTACGACAGGCACATCCATCAAATTTCTCTCATCCTTGTTGGCATTCGACACATACGCCAAGAAATTTTTACATCCCTTACTGATACTCCTACGGGCTTTAGCCATAGAGATGATTGCAATATCTCTCTTTCTCTTATCGCCATAGACGAAAAGCTCATTGCCGTCCGGAGTCACCAAATGGACAACTCTTTTGGCACAGACAATGCTGGCACGGTTGGTAGCCAACCAATCCATACCCACTATAATATCAAACTCCTTTGCATCGATGGCCACAAGGTCTATAGAGAAACGATACCCATCTAACGAGAGCACACAATCATAATAAATTTGGGTAGCTACAACTGATTTGCCGCTAGCGACATCAATAGTTAAAGGGAAATTCATCAACGAGGGTAATTTATTCAACTTTCGGGCAAATGATTTAGAAACAAAAGATACATTTGCACCCGAATCAAACAACACAATAGCAGGTAAGGGAGTCGAGAAGAAATGTACCAGTTACAACATCCGGCACGTCTTGGGCCTCGGCGGCCGAAATCTGGAATACTCTTGCATGTGCCTTCGGCGCGTTCCCCTTTGTTTGGGAGGAACCGCCACCCATCATTGGCTTAGCAGCCGAAGCTTTACTCTCTACCGGTGTAGCTTGACGATTAGGACAGACCCACGATTTATGTGTCGTCTTGCCACATTCAAAACACGTGTCCGCCAACTTAGGACACCATGGTCGAGCGTGTCCCGCCTCCCCACAATTATGGCACACGAGGTTGCTTTGGAGACACTCACCCTTGTGGGATTTCCCACACTTCCCACATGTCTTGGCGGAATTTGACCATTGCCGCTTTGATTTTCCTTGAGAATGAGATTTCTGCTTCGAGAATGATTGCGATTGAGGGTTCGCATCCTTATTACCAGAATAAGAAGATCGGGGTCGTTTTGCCGATTCCTGAGGAATCTCAGATTTTGCTTTCTTAGGCACAGGGACATCAAAGTCGTCCCTAGAAATTTCATACTCCCTTCGGCGGGCACACTCCACCGCTTTGGCAAATGTCATAATTTCCCGAATCGTCTCAAACTCTCGGATTTCCCTACGAAGACCCTCAATGAAGTACTCCGCCTTTTGCTCCTCGTCCGCCACCAAGGCACCCACAAACTGTGCCTTGGAGTTAAACTCCAAAATGTAGTCATCAACGCTCAAATCTCCTTGCCGAAAGGAGAGAAATTCGCGCTTTATCTTTTGGATAGAGACGGTAGGACAGAAATGCTTTTCAAATCGGAGCCTGAACTGCTCCAACATCATAGTTCCCACCATATTTTGGCCCAAAATAGCAACTTCAGAGTCCCACCATGTTAGAGCTGGGCCAACAAGAAGAGCAGCATCGAATTGGACCATCTTATCAGCTCTTACTTCCGTCACTCGAAAGAGCTTCTCGATCTCTTTCAGCCAGTCAAGAGATTCTGCTGCGGTAGCTCGGCCATTGAATTCACGGGGTCAGCACCCAATGAAATTTTTGAAAGACATCCCCTTCTTGGATTTGGAAGAAGACTTGTCTTTCTTAGCCTTGTCCTTCCTTTTCTTATCCTCATCTCCCTCAGTATGGTCTCCATCGACCTTACTTCCACCCTCACCATCGTTTCCGGTGGACTTACGGTCATCATTGGCTCGATTGCCCCAGGCTTCATGAAATGCCGTCATCTGGGCTTGCATCATCTCATTTATTGGCTATTTTGATTCAACATCTCCGCCACCATTTGAAGGACTCTATCATCCCTCGAACCATCTTCAGAACGATAACTCGTCTCGTACTCGGACTCATCGGTGGGGATCGGCTCAATCACCGGACTAACATTTCGATTGGATGCGTTGTCCGACATTGAACTGAAATAAGCAAATTTATATATCTATCATTTAGTTGTTTATATATATGAGTATTCGCATACTAACACGATATAAACTTAATGTCTACCCTTTACTTTCCCAACCTAGGCCAAGTAAGTTTTTGCAACTATTTTACTGTTGTCGCCCAGGTGGGTCAATGGTAGCATCTGAAACTCCGTTCAGCGTTGAGTATCGTCGACTATACTCAGTCGATGAACACAGTCTCTGATACCAAATTGAAACACCCTCACAACTAAGTATTTCACACACATTAATACAATAATTCATATATAATACGTTGCGGAATTTGCGTCAAATTTAAAATTTTCATTAATCAGAGTTATCAACGTGAATCACCCCACTTTGCTTCCTATAACGAGCAAAGTGTGATAATTCACGGATTAAAGTTTGTCGGGTTAGAAACTATCGTTAATTACATGCCACAAGATTAGTTAGGTAAATCCAATCGTATGAAAGTCAAAACGGGAGTCCACTATTTCCCAAACCCGAGCCATCCAAAACTATACCAAAAAGTGGAGAGCTTCAAGCTAACTCCAACCGAACTTAGCAAGACGGACCGGCCGTACCCTTACCCTTGACAGAGCCTGAAAAGGTTAACATCTAAGAGGGTCAACATAAAGTTGAGTGAATTACTAGATTAGATATAACACAAGGTATATAGATGCAATAATGATCAACATGATGATTCCAAACGACATAAACAAAGTGCACAAGATGAGTGATCAATACCACATGCCCCTTCATAATGCGGGGTTCCCTAGCAAGTACGGGTGTGGTGATGCCTCTAACATAGTACGAGGTTGTCCCTAGCAAGTACGGGACTTCCGACAGTGCAAGTACGTCGGCATCCGGCATCAAAACGGCCAGGAATAATCCATGGATATCCAGGTGAGTCCAAACGAAAGGTATAATCAACGAATGAGGTCCAAGATGCCTCGAGAATACGAATATGTCATGCATTGATGAAATGGATGAATAAGCAACAATCATATAATGTCATAGTATGAATCAACAACGAATGGTCAATCATAAAGCAACAAGTACACCATATATGACTTTATGAAAATCTAATACTAGAACTCACAGTGATTGGTTAACAGGATTCTCAAGGCCTTCCAAAATAATCACAATATCCTCGAGAATGGTTAAGACTCGCGACCAAGCCTCTTTCGATTTGATTCGCCTATAAGCATTCATAAGGCGTACACATAAGCTCCCGAACACAATATAAGACCCTAATAGAGGCCTAGGGATGTTGGGACACCAAACCGAAAGCACTAAGTCCATTAGAGGCCCTGGGAGTTCCGGAATGGTTTAAAGGCCTTCAAACCCTTTAAACACTTAATTTAGAAGTGCATTGGACGTATAAGACCCGAGCATCGACCCCCGACCGACCAAAATCAATTTTGCGGGCAGGAGGTTGGTCATGGCATGACCACTGTGCCAGACAGGTCCCAACTTCATTTTTTTTTTTGACATAAATGCACACCAAACTCCTCAAAACTTCCATCAATGCTTCTAACATTCGTAAGGGACTTTACCAACAAAATATTTAGCATATTAAGGTCATTTAAACCCCTCTAAACATAATAGACTCATTTCATAACATTTCATGATTCCTTGGAGCTCATGCAGACTCCAAACGAGTCCGAAAACGACCGAAAGCTCCAACCGACAACACCGAGCTCCATTTGAGTTCGAATTCAATTCTAACCAATTCCATAGCATTATTAAACATATTTGGGATATATTTAGACATTCAAATTACATCTAAGCATTAAAACTCAATCCCAAAATGTATTGGAACTCGTTGTGGCATTTTACCGAACACTTGGCGTGCGGTTTGGGCCTAAAACGCCAAATTGAGTTCTTACACGTGATTTGCATTATCCAACATGTGAAACACTTTAACAAAATTAATAGACACTTTCTAAACCTTTTTGGCACTATAACATCTCATTCCATGATTCCATGGAATTCATATGAACTCAAACCGAGTTCTTAAATGGCCAATACATAATTGAGTCTTCAAAACTCCAAATGAGTTCCTACTAACTTCCATTCAATTCCATGGCCATAAATAACACATTTGACTCATAATTTATCATATGGAATGTACAAGAACACATAAACCCATTTCCATCCACCATTGGAGCTCAAAAGGAGCTCCAACTTGGGTTTTCATTCCATAACACTAACTCACCCAAACATTTACATATTTATGACTCAAATGATTCAATAACCCATAAATATTACTCTATACATGATTTTAGGGTAATTTACTAACTCAATCGTAAAAACCCACTTAGGGTTGTGTTCTCTAAAATTGAAGAACACATTGGAGAAGAAGAAGAGAATGAAAAAGAAAGTGATATACCTTCCAAGATGACACCAAATCAAGATTTGTAGCTTCAATCCTTCACTCTTGAAGCTCAAACAAGCAAACCCTAGGTGTTCTCTCTTGTTTTCTCTCAAATGTGAAAAAGATGCAAAGTGAGTGTGTGTGTGTGTGGTGTGTTGGTCGATCAAATGAAGAAAAGGGAGGGGGGAGAGTTTGGCCAATAACCAACTTTACCCCTCCTACTTTAACCCCACACACACATAAACCCTTAACAAAATGCATCCATTTTATTTAAATAACACAACAACCTATAATACTTTAATTCATATTCATGCAACTTACAAGAAGGTATTATACTAATAACTCAAATATTATAATTAGCTAATATTTAATTGTCTTACAAATTTTGGGGCGTTACATTTTTGGCTTATGTTGTTGACGCCAGATTAGAAAAGAAGACCATAGCGGATATACCCGTGATTAGAGAGTTCCCTGAGGTATTCCCAGAGGAGTTGTCTGAGTTACCGTCAGATCGTCAGGTCAAATTTCGCATAGACCTTATCCCTGGAGCGGTGCCTATTGCGAACACGCCTTATAGGCTGGCACCTACTAAGATGCGAGAGATGATGTCGCAGCTTCAGGAGCCATTGGATCGTGGATTTATCCGTCCGAGTTCGTCCCCGTGGGGAGCTCCAGTGTTTTTCGTGAAAAAGAAGGACGGTTCTATGCGGATGTGTATTGACTACCGAGAGTTGAATAAAGTGACGGTGAAGAACCGTTATCCGCTTCCACGCATTGACGATCTGTTCGACTAGTTGCAGGGTTCGAGTTTCTTTTCGAAGATAGACTTGAGATCGGGGTATCATCAGCTAAGAGTTAGAGACGAGGATGTTCCGAAGACTGCGTTTCGGACGAGATACGGCCACTATGATTTCCTTGTGATGCCCTTCGGACTGACTAACGCACCCGCGGCATTCATGGATTTGATGAACAGGGTGTGTAGATCTATGTTGGATCGATTTGTGATTGTCTTTATTGATGACATCCTGATATATTCGAGGAGTGCCGAGGACCACGAGCAGCACTTGCGAGAGGTGTTAACCGTGCTGTGAAAGGAGAGACTGTACGCGAAGTTCTCCAATTGTGAGTTCTGGTTGTGAGAGGTCCAGTTTTTGGGACATGTTGTGAGTGCCGAAGGTATTTCAGTGGATCCGACAAAAATAGAGGCCGTCATGAGTTAGGAGCCGCCGAGAACCGTGCCTGAGATCCGTAGCTTTTAGGGACTAGCCGGGTATTATCGCTGCTTCATTCAAGACTTCTCAAGGATTGCCAGGCCGTTGACGAGATTGACACGGCAGTCCATTCCTTTCGTGTGGTGTGATGAGCAGGAGTCAGCGTTCAGAGAGTTGAAATCCCGGTTATGTCAGGCTCCGGTATTAGCATTGCCCAAGGGTACAGAAGATTTCGTGGTCTACTGTGATGCGTCAGGTACTGGTTTGGGTTGTGTTCTGATGCAGCGAGGCAAGGTGATTGTGTATGCGTCGCGACAGCTGAAGACCTACGAGGAGAACCATACCGTGCACGACCTTGAGTTAAACGCGATAGTGTTTGCGTTAAAGATATGGCGTCATTATTTGTATGGTTCGCGGTTTGTGGTGTATACAGATCATAAGAGTCTTCAGTATCTGTACAGTCAGAAAGAGTTGAATATGAGACAACGTCGCAACCTTGAGTTACTGAAGGATTATGACTGTGAGATTCAGTACCATCCGGGTAGGGCCAACATGGTGGCCGATGCGCTGAGCCGCAAGGCGTGCGGCCAGACAGTGGTTTCCTGAGCAGCGAGGCTCGAGGTCAATTCGACTCTTATGGAGAGTTTGAGATTAACCCAGTTAGAGGGTCTCCGAGCAGAGAATGTGAAGAGAGAGCGGCTTACAGGTCAGCTTGATGTGTTGAGCAGAGACGGCAGAGGCTTGTATGTATTTCACGCCCGAGTTTGGGTTCCGAGAGTCGGTAATCTGCGGCAGTTGATTCTAGATGAGTCGCACCGGTCGAGACTGTCTATCCATCCCAGGAGCACCAAGATGTACAGAGATCTGCGTGAGTTCTACTGGTGGCCTGGGATGAAGATAGATGTGGGACGGTATGTCGAGGAGTGCATGACTTGTCTGCGTGTTAAGGCCGAGCATCAGAAGCCTCACGGGCATCTGCAGCCTCTAGAGATCCCCGAGTGGAAGTGGTATCATATCATGATGGATTTTATCGTTAGACTTCCACGCACGGTTCGAGGCAACGATATGATCTGGGTGATTGTGGATCGGTTGACGAAGGGTGCCCATTTTCTAGCGGTTCGGGGCACCATTACTATGGATCAATTGACTCGTTTATACATTAATGAGGTGGTTTCGAGGCACGGCGTTCCGATGTCGATTACGTCCGATAGAGATACGCGGTTTACTTCGAGGTTCTGGCAGAGTTTTCAGCGCGAGTTGGGGACTAGAGTTCAGTTGAGTACAACGTATAGACCTCAGACATACGGGAAGACAGAGCGGACGAATCAGATGCTCGAGGATATGCTCCGAGCGTGCGCGATTGATTTCAGTGGTAGTTGGGACGTTCACTTGCCGTTAGTCGAGTTTGCGTACAACAACAGCTACCATACCTCCATCAAGATGGCTCCATTCGAGGCACTATATGGGCGTAAGTGCCTAACCCTGGTGTGTTGGGGCGACATCGACGAGCGACCTATCAGTAGGCCCGAGTTGCTACAGGAGACGAGCGACAAGGTGGCGGTTATCCGTGAGCATATGAGAGTAGCGCAGAGCCGGCAGAAGAGTTATGCCGATCGTCGTCTGACTAAGCTCGTGTTCAGCGTCGGGGACCGTGTCATGTTGAAGGTATTGTCGTGGAAGGGAGTTATCAAATTCAGACACCGAGGTAAGCTGAGTCCGCGATACATCGGTCCGTTCGAGATTATAGCCAGAGTCCGAGATCAGGCATATAGACTGAGACTGCCTCCCGAGTTGGCCGGAGTCCACGATACGTTTCATGTGAGTCATCTGAGGAAATGTCTGGCCAAAGACGATCAATATGTGTCGCTATCCGAGATCACCGTGGACGATCATTTGCGATATGTCGAGCAGCCCGAGGCCGATATCCGCATCTGTTTCAGTTGCCGAGCTAGATTCCGGGACAGGATCTTTTTAAGAGAAGAGGATTTGTAACATCCCGAATTTGAGCCTGGTACGTGGATTCATTTTATTGGCTCATTATATTAATATTAGTGCGTTGTTCCAATCGAATCCCTTTTCGTGGATTTAACATGTCGAGACCGAGTGATGCGTGTCTCCGGATTAATAATTAGTGGATTATTATTACTTATGAGATCGTGGATTTAATTGGATTAAAATGATATTAATTATGAAAAAGTGGTATCGGGATCGGATTTAGCGGGTCCGAGCTTTCTATTTTTAGAAAGCGTATATGTCTGGGTGCGTTCTTGACCTTGCTCCCTTTTCCTTCCCTTCCAATTTCAGAAAGTGTATGTGTGGAGTGTGTGTGAGTTTTGGGGTTGTAGAAGATCATCAAGAAAGGAGCTTTGGGTGCTGAAATTAGTCATCTTCCTCACCTTTGTGTTCTTGAGGTTGTGGAGGTAAAGAGCTATGGATTTTTGGGGTTAAAATTCGTATATGTGTGTTGTAAATTTATGGGTTTTAGTTCTGAAATGTTTGGGCCAGTTATGTATACGTCTTGTGGGGTATTTTGGCTATTGAAATCGAGTTTGGGGTTTAATTCCCCTGGATTCTGCCATTTTTACGAGCTGCACAGACCTGCAAATCACGTGAGCGCGGCCGCGATGGTTGCGGCGCGACCACGTTGACTGAGCCCGGCCGCGATGCTGCGGCTGTTTGGTTGGGTTTTAGGCGTCGGTTGGTTATTCGGGGTTGTATTTTGTGTCGTGTTTGATTATATCGATTGTGTTCGGATTAGGTGATCTATCCGTTGAGTCTGCGTTAATGTTTGGGATCCGTTATGTTACAGGTTCGAGCCGACCGCGTACCGATCCGTGATAAGATTTGGGTTGCCGTTGATTTGGGTATTTGGTGAGTACTCGAGTTCCTTTTCAAAAGAGCGCTCCGTTTTCTGAGTCATATTTTGTGGCATGTAATGTGATATGTGTATGGGATTGAGTTATAGTGCGCAGGTATGATTTCTTCTACCCTATACGTGCTATATGTGTTTGAGTTGCAGGTGTCCGCGATATGTGATCGCGCAGGCTGACTGTCCCTAACCAGTCATGAAGTTTGAGACTGTATATATACAGCAGTTTTTATCGTCAGGTCGCTCCTGTGCCTATTGTGAGCTAACCGCTGCTGTGTGCGGCCTGTTAGCTGGGGAACGACGTCCCCTTTTAGCAAAGATATGTGTGTGCATTGTGCCTGTGTTATGTGCATCGAGATATATGTGTTGTGCATGTTATGTGTTCTTATCTGCAGAGTCTAACCCTCGCGTACTCACGAGCTTCCCAGCTTATGTTTTCGAGTCTTCCGTGTCTCAGGCAGTCATACTATGGCATCTCAGCCGCAGCAGCCGCAGAAGTAGGGACTGGGGCAGATCATAGTTTGTGTGGGTGTTTGTTGTCTGCTGATATTAGATATCGAGGACTGTTATTTGTGTTTTGTAACTGTTCTTTGTATGTTAGCTTCCAGTGATGATGTATGAAAGTTAATGATCAGTATGTGACATGTTATGACGACCTTGTATTAAAGTTTTAATTAATAGTGTTTTCCGCTAATCCTATGACATGTGTACTTTGAGACGTTTGCGATATTGCCACTTATGATTATATATTGACGTGACATTTGTGTGAGAAATGTGGGTGTTACAGTTTGTAGCTGTCTTATGAAACTATTATGTTATGTTTAATTGTATTAAAAAAAACTTTATTATTCAGATGCACGATACAAAATTCTAACGAAGTTTTTTTATTTTTTTATTTTTTAATTTATTTTTTCCACAATACACCATCATCTGAGTATTATCTTTTATTTAGTCTTTTTTTTAATAAATTTTCATTTAATCCTCTTTTAACATATTATTACAACATTTTCTTACATACTTAAATCGTCTCTACCAATGACGATCTTTATTTTTTATTTTTTAATTTTAAATTTTTTATAATGCACTCTCTTAGTGTTATTTTTTATTTAGCCCGTTTATTTTAATCAATTTTCATTTAGTCCTCTTTTAATGTTTATTAATACAACCTTTTCTTACATTCTTAAAATTATGATTTTAATTATACTTATGTTTGTAGTTGTCTTTTGAAACTATTATGTAATGTTTAATTGTATAAAAAAAGACTTTATTATTCAGATGCACGATACAAAATTCTAATGAAATTGTTTTATAAATAAAATTTAACTATTTAATATTTAGATTTTTTATTAAATATGATCATATATTTCGAACATTATTATTATAACGTTGACAAACTCTAATCGATGTATTAGAGACATTACCGTTATAAATTTATTTGATTTGATCGTAAAACAAATAAATTAAATTGACGATTAAACCTAATCATATCAAAATTTCAAATTATGATTATGAATATTTGATTAATTAATTCTGGTTCTGATCCGATTTAATAAGACATTGTTTGTAATTTTATCATTGCAAAATTTAGAAAACCAATGATAAGAACCGTCTAACAGTATCATTTGTCTTACTTCTTGAATCTATATCGGCTTTTTAATTTCACTCTTCGATGACGGTTCAATTGTGTTTCTTTGCTTGAATTGTTTGAAAAATATTTTTTATTTATTTATTTTTGTAATTAATATTTTAGACCCCGCAGCAACGCGCGGGTGTTCAATAACATATATATATATATATATATATATATATATATATATATATATATATATATATATATATATATATATATATATATATATATATATATATATATATATATAAGATTTAGGTTCAAAAAGGTACCTATCGAAATCAAGTGCACCCGAAGGTACAAACCTTAAAAAACTTTTTTTTTTAAATCTTTTTCTCATAATCATGTTTAATTTAATGTTATACGCATGATATATGAATTTCACATACATTCACAGTTTCTTTGTCTTTAAAAATTATGTGAATGCTCAATGCATAATTATGTGAATGGTCATCCACGTGAATAGTCATTTTACACAATCTGAATGGTGTGAATGACCATTCACATGATCTTTTTTTACCATTCTCAAGATTTGCGATGTTGTTTCTTTTGAAAAAATGTCTTATAACGTTGTCTTATACATGTTTATTCAAAAAAAATACGTGAATGATCATTCACATTAGGGTACGATGGATACGCTGGAATCTTATAGGTACGCTGATGAACCTGATTATATATATATATATATATATATATATATATATATATATATATATATATATATATATATACACACACACACACACACACACATTTACCATATCGTCTAGGCCAATACCTTTCTTTTTTTTTTTTTAATTTTAATTTTCATACACACCCTCATCTTAGCGTTATATTTTATTTAGCACTTTTGTTTTATTAAATTTTTGTTTACTCCTATTTTAACATTTATTATTACAATATTTTATTACAACAGTTACCATATCGTCTAGGTCAATGGCCTTTCTTTCTTTTTCTTTTTTTTTTTAATTTTAACTTTTCATAACACACCCTCATCGTTATCTTTTATTTAGCACTTTTATTTTAATAAAATTTTGTTTACTCCTATTTTAACATTTATTATTACAATATTTTATTACACACTTAATATTATGATTTTAATTATACTTATGTTTGTGGTATATATATTACCATATCTGCTACACCAATGACGTTTTTTTTATAATTTCAATTTTTCAATAACACACATTTATCTTAGCGTTATATTTTATTTAGCCATTTTATTTTAATAAACTTTTGTTTACTCTTATTTTAACATTTATTATTACAATATTTTATTACACACACATATCAGCTATGCCAAAGGCGTTCTTTTTCTTTCTTTTTTTTTTTTGTGTTAATTTCAACTTTTCATAACACACCATTATCTTAGCGTTATCTTTTATTTAGGCCCTTTATTTTGTTTATACCTATTTTAACATTTATTATTACAATATTTTATTACATACTTAATATTATGATTTTAATTATACATATGTTTGTACTATATATATTATCATATCGGCTATGCCAATGGCGTTTTTTTTAATTTCAATTTTTCATAACACACCCTTAGCTTAGGCTATCTTTTATTTAGCCCTTTTATTTTAATAATTTTTTGTTTACTCCTATTTTAACATTTATTATTACAATATTTTATTAAACTTAATATTATGATTTTAATTATACGTATGTTTGTAGTTATGTTTAACTGTATGAAAAAAGACTTTATTATTCAAATGGATGGAGTAAGCCGATGCCATTTTTTCTATTTTTATTTTAAATTTAATTTCTTCATAACACGCCATTATCTTAGCGTTATCTTTTATTTAGCCATTTTATTTTACTCCTATTTTAACATTTATTATTACAATATTTTATTACACACTTAAAATTGTGATTTTAATTATACTTATGTTTGGAGTTATGTTTAATTGTATGAAAAATATTCTATTATTCAAATGCATGGAATAAGCCAATGACATTTTTTCGTTCTTTTTTTATTTTAAATTTAATTCTTTCATAACACGCCATTGTCTTAGCATTATATTTTATTTAGCCCTTTTATTTTAATAAGATCTTGTTTAGTCCTATTTTAATATTTATTATTACAACATTTTCTTACACACTTACAATTATGATTTTAATTATACTTATGTTTGGAGTTATCTTTTGAAACTATTATGTGATGTTTAATTGTATGAAAAAGACTTTATAATTCAAATGCACGATACAAAATTTAATGAACTTGCTTTATAATTAAAATGTTACTATTTAATGTTTAGATTTTTTTTATTA
Organism: Centrapalus pauciflorus; assembly: GCA_020465985.1. Lineage (NCBI taxonomy): Eukaryota > Viridiplantae > Streptophyta > Magnoliopsida > Asterales > Asteraceae > Centrapalus > Centrapalus pauciflorus. The sequence goes on from JAANYP010005244.1 coordinate 91,170, forward strand.
AATATGACATCTATACTATATATAATAAGAAAACCACTTGGAGTTTCCGGACCACTGGATGGAAAAAAATAAATGGTCCAGATTAATGACAACTCATAATTATTTGTGAAATTTCTCTTATACCCTTAATTAAAATCAATAATTATACCTATGCCATTTTTTTAATTCATTTTCCAAATTTACTACCTTACCTTAATTACATTAAATTTTGATTTTAATTTTTTCTTTAAAGAATTAATACTAAATTAATATTTACCTAAAATAAATATGTGTCATTATTATCCTTAATGATCATAGTTAAATTCAAATGTAAAAATTTGGATATAAATGTAGAAGTATAGTAAATAAAGTTAAAAAATTTTGTTAATTATTTTGCTACAGGATTTAAAATTGTAACATCCCACTTTTGGGACGGGGACGTGGAATTATGTGATTGGGCTGATTATATTATTATAATTAAGTTGGGCCAATTATTGAGTTATACGTGGAAGTATCACGTGATAAGATTTTTGAGTTAACCGGGTGATAGAGTTAAAGTTTTAAAAAGAGATTATAATTTTGAGAATTATTAGTTGAAATTGGGGCCCGATGATATAAAGTTTGTATTTTGGGATAGCGGGTTCGGATATTGGGTGTCGGACCGGGTTAAAGCCGAAATCGTATATATAGTTGAGGTGGTTGCTTCCTTGCTTCATTCTTTTCATTTCAATTCCAGAGAAAGTGAGTGTGTTGTGTGTGCATCTGATTTCCAGCATCAATAGCAAGAAGAAATCAAGTTTTAAGCTGTGATTCAAGCAAATAATCCCCCATCATCTTCTTCCTTGAGTTTGGGTAAGATTGAGCTCCAAATCTTGAATCTTGAGTTGTTAATTGGTAGAGATGATTAAAGTAAGTTTATATGTGTGTTTTATTGAGTTTTTGGTCAAATTCTTGAGCTAAAAACGTATTAAAATCGGGTTTTGAGGTGTGGAATCGATGCTGTCAAAAACAGAGCATTCATGGCTGACAGTCAGTTTACGCGCCCGCGTAGGGTTTGCTACGCGGCAGCGTAGGTATTTGTTTACAAGCCCGTGTAAAAAGCTACAGGGTGGTGTAAAGATGGAGCTACGCGCCCGCGTGGGTTTTGTTACGCGGCCGCGTGGGTTGCAGTCACACCATCTTGTAAAAATCCTACACCACCGCGTAAGGAGACTCCTACGCCGCCGCGTAAGAAATCTTACACGGTCGCGTGAGAATTCAGAAAAATAAGCATGTTTTAAGCGTTTATTTAGGGATGAGTTAGTGATATTGGGTTATTCTCTTGTGTTTGGGTATTCGGGTTGTGTGGGTTTAGTAGTTGGGTATCTGGGTTCGTGCGAGTCGCCTGGGTATTGTGTATAGAGTTGTTGGGTTGTGATTGTGATATTGAGAATTGTGTTGTGATTCCAGGGTCTCGAGTTGATAGGGTCGGGATACGGGCAGGGAACCGAGACTTAAGGAAAGAGATTTCAAGGTCAGGTGAGTTTGCATGCTTTTCTGAGATAATTGTACGATTATTTAATTATACTTGCATGACCCTTTTACTGAGCTTTCTTTATGAGATTATTATGAGTTTCTTACGAGTTTTATTACTGAGATACTGTCATGCATGTATATTGTGTTTATTGTGAACTGAGTTTTACTATATGAGATTTGAGACACACGAGCTATCGAGTTACTAAACCGTACGGCTGGGCAGGGGTTGGGTCGCTCCCAATTCCCTTTTGAGTTCCTGACGACTGCTTTGTGCGGTCTAGGGATTTGGGCACGTGGATTTATCCACACGAGTTGAGTACCTATTGAGCTATCTTGTGGGATCTCATATGCTTGTTCAGTAGAGAACGCTGAACGTTTTATCATCGAGATATTTATTTATTGAGTTTTATAATCGTACACTAACCCTTGCATTCTCACCAGCGCTAGCTGACCCAATGTGTGTGTTGTTGTGTGTGTGTCTCAGGTGATCAGAGATCCAGTAGGCCTGCTGTACCCAAATAGGGTTACTGTGACATCGTTCGAGGAGTTAGTTACCTGTGTTAGAGGTAATAATATTCTTGGGGAATGTTTATGTGTAATTCGGATATTGTGTAGTTTGATCAGAGACTTCCGTGACTTAATTATGTAATTAAAGTTTTAAAATTATCGGGTTGCTGCATGTGTGTATTGGGAATAGCGTAGAGATTATTATATTATATCGTTGCTGATGTGGTATTTATGTGGCATTGTGGATTAGTTCGAGGGTGTTACAAGCTTGGTATCAGAGCCTAGGTTTAAGAGATTAAGTATCTAGTGGATGCTTAAGCTTAAACCATGGAGTCTAGATCCTTAGATTGTAATCCGAAATAGAGATTAGGTGATTAACGAGTAGGGTATAGAGTTGTGTAGAGTTAATATGTGTCGTTGTCTTTATTGTGCAGATTATTTATGGATCGTGAGGGCAGCAGGCCTCAGGGTGATGATTCTAGGGGTGATGAATATGTGCGTAGGTCTAAGTTATATTCTGTGCCGAGTTAGATATTGGATGAGCGTTTTCCGGTGCAGGGAGCGGGTAGGGGTCGAGGAGCGGTGTGTCCGCCTGAGGGAGGTCAGAGTTCTGGGGCTGGTGCTTCTTCTAGCCAGCAATCGCGAGGGTCCTTTAAGGACTTTATGGCGGGCCGTCCTTCAGAGTTCTTCGGTAGAGTTGGTGCCTCGAAGGCGCTAGATTAGTTGCGAGAGATTGAGACTGCTTTTCGTATAGCACATGTGGATCAAGCTGACAGAGTGAGTTGTGCTTCTTATTTGCTTAAGGGCGGAGCGTTGCGATGGTGGAGTTCAGTTGTGAGTGCCCGGGGGGTAGACGAGGCGTATTTGATGACTTGGGAGGAGTTTCGTGTTGAGTTTGAGTTGCAGTATTGCCCTCAGGATATGAGGCGAGAGTTGGAGTGTGAGTTCATTCATTTGCAGCAGGGGTCGATGTCGGTTCAGGAGTATATTGATGTCTTTAATGATAGAGCCCAGTTTGCGCCACATCAGGTGGCTACAGAGGAGTGAAAGGTTAGCATGTTTATAGAGGGATTGAGAGCTAATATTAGGGAGTTTGTGGGGATGTTGCGTGATCCCACCTTTGCATCAGCTATGGAGTATGCGAGGTGTGGAGAGAGGGAGGTGGAGAGGCAGAGGGAGCAGTCGGCTCCCCAGAGGCAGCGTATTGAGCCGACGGGGTAGGGACAGAGTGCAGGGTCATCGAGGTCTTATCAAGAGAGTCATCAGGGCGGATATGCAGAGCAGCGGGATCAGAGTTCGGGGGCCCGACGAGATTAGCGTCAAGATGAGAGGAGGTTTGAGGTTAGTCAGGGTTAGAGTCGAGATCAGGATCAGGGTCAGAGACAGCCGAGGCGGAGTCAGAGACCGAGCCAGAATTAAGGCCAGAGTCTGTTGATAGAGAATCTAGGGATTCGGGCAGTTGGGTCGGGAGCTCAGCATCGGGGGATAGAGATTGTCAGCGGTGTCATCACCGCCATGCAGGGCCGTGTGCCCCGGAGAACCTCAGATGTTTCGTTGTAGCCAGTTGGGGTCGCACTGTTGTGCATGCTCGTCGCAGGAGTCATTGTGCTTCCGAAGTGGGAAGACGGGACATATATTGTGGGATTGTCCGGGTTCAGGGATGGGGTTTCCGGGGGCGAGTACGAGTGGGGCCAGGGCGTCAGAGTTGTCATTATCACCTTATGGAGGAAATTGAAAATCGTGGGTCAGAGGTAGAGTTTTTGTTTCAGGCTATAACTGAGGGGGGATAGGGAGCCGTATGATGTTGCACCTGATACGTTTATTCTTATTAGGCTATGTGCCTTCAATTTGAAGATGCCACCGTCGCCACAGTAGGTCGTGTGTGTGCGGATGCTATCGGTGCGACTAGCGAGGGAATGCTGCCGTCATGTGTATTGTTTTTGAGCCGTTGTGTTTTCGTTGTGAGAGGCCGAGGCACAGGGTGCGAGACTGTCCAGAGCCGAGATCAGTGGTGTAGGGTGCAAGTTATAGTAAAGCCAGAGCAGAGCCATTGTCACCCGGTCGTTATGATATTAGAGTATGGGATGGGATCTTTCAAGTGACTGCAGAGGAAGCTCGGGATGCCGTTGATGTGATTTTGGATATGCCTTTTTGAACTTGCTTTGAGTGTGTGTCAGTGGTGGGGGTTGGCTGTTGACCTATGTCTGTGATGAGTGTAGGCGTTTTGTTGAGTGTGACTGCTTCGTTATGTCTGGGATCATGGGATACAGTGATAAGGGGGCGGGATTGTTATGTATGGGACTGTGATTTCTGGGTATGTGTGTGAAAGTGAAATATAACGTGGCAAGCTGAGTTATTGGGATTTCAAAGTTGGAAACTGTGTCATGTTAGTGGGTCAATCATGTTGAGTATGTGAGCTATATGGGTAATCATTGTGAATGTGTTTATGATGTGCTAGTGGATTGATCATTCTGATAGTGGACTACCATGTTGATAGTGGATTAAAATTTGTGTGTGTTTACCCTCATATGCGATATTGCGTTTAGTAATTAGATGGAGATGTCTTTAATCTGCTATGTTAGTGGATCGGAATATCTGCTGTGTTAATTTGAAATCTGATCGGCCATAAGTGTTGGCATCCTTCTATGGTTATCTTTGTTCTTTCATCTGAGTTATCTGCTTTGTGGTTGTCAAGTAAGTAGATAGTAGAGCTGCATTAGCGAATAGAGTTTAGAGTGATGGTGCATTAGAGATCCTTGGTCGTTAAGTTTCAGTAAACCTGATGCCTATGAGGATTAGTAGTTTTGATGTAGTAATGTGGAGGCTATAGGGAGATTAATAGAGTAATGACGAGGAACCGTTATCCCTGGTTGAGGGTTGATGAGTAGGGGTATAGGTTGATGTTGATCGTCTTGTGATGGTACTTTCTGAGGCCATTCGAGTTATTCGAAGAGCAGTGCGGAGTATAACCAGCATTTGAGGGTGAATTTTGAGTTGTTATAGCGAATAAAGTTATATGGTAAGTTCTTGAGATATGAGTTTTCGCCAAGAGAAGAGCAGTTTTATAGCGAGCGGTGACGAGTAAGGAAGGGATGATAGTGGATCCGGTGAGAATTGCGGTTATTGGGAATTGGAGTTGGTTATGTCCGTGTTTAAGTTTAGTGTTTCTTGGGTTTACTTGAGGAGTTAGAGATAATTCATAGAGATTTTCTCGCGCATTGTGGGATCCGTGACGATGTTGACGTGTTAGTTTGTGTTGATTGAATGAGTTGAGGAGTAGGGGAGCGCCTCCTAGGGTAGAAGGATCAGTGAATGGGGTTCGATTTTAGCGTTGATAGGAAGTTCAGAGGATTTTCGTGGTGCAATATGAGGCTTTGTTGTGAGGTTGGGAGAGCGTGTTAATGTAAAGAGGTAAAGTGATTGCTTGTATCTGAGGCAGTGTCAGGTTGGCAGTTCGGCTTAGAGACGAGTGATGTATATTCGATTATTGGTGTAGGGCTAGATTCTGAGGACAGAATCTTTATAAGGTTGGGAGACTTGTAACATCCCACTTTTAGGACGGGGACGTGGAATTATGTGATTGGGCTGATTATATTATTATAATTGAGTTGGGCCAATTATTGAGTTATACGTGGAAGTATCACGTGATAAGATTTTTGAGTTAACCGGGCGATAGAGTTAAAGTTTTAAAAAGAGATTATAATTTTGAGAATTATTAGTTGAAATTGGGGCCCGATGATATAAAGTTTGTATTTTGGGATAGCGGGTTCGGATATTGGGTGTCGGACCGGGTTAAAGCCGAAATCGTATATATAGTTGAGGTGGTTGCTTCCTTGCTTCATTCTTTTCATTTCAATTCCAGAGAAAGTGAGTGTGTTGTGTGTGCATCTGATTTCCAGCATCAATAGCAAGAAGAAATCAAGTTTTAAGCTGTGATTCATGCAAATAATCCCCCATCATCTTCTTCCTTGAGTTTGGGTAAGATTGAGCTCCAAATCTTGAATCTTGAGTTGTTAATTGGTAGAGATGATTAAAGTAAGTCTATATATATATTTGTTTTATTGAGTTTTTGGTCAAATTATTGAGCTAAAAACGGATTAAAATCGGGTTTTGAGGTGTGGAATCGATGCTGTAAAAAACAGAGCATTCATGGCTGACAGTCAGTTTACGCGCCCGCGTAGGGTTTGCTACGCGGCAGCGTAGGTATTTGTTTACAAGCCCGTGTAAAAAGCTACAGGGTGGTGTAAAGATGGAGCTACGCGCCCGCGTGGGTTTTGGTACGCGGCCGCGTGAGTTTTTGCTACGCGCCCGCGTGGGTTTTGTTATGCGGCCGCGTGGGTTGCAGTCACACCATCTTGTAAAAATCCTACACCACCGCGTAAGGAGACTCCTACGCCGCCGCGTAAGAAATCTTACACGGTCGCGTGAGAATTCAGAAAAATAAGCATATTTTAAGCGTTTATTTAGGGATGAGTTAGTGATATTGGGTTATTCTCTTATGTTTGGGTATTCGGGTTGTGTGGGTTTAGTAGTTGGGTATCTGGGTTCGTGCGAGTCGCCTGGGTATTGTGTATAGAGTTGTTGGGTTGTGATTGTGATATTGAGAATTGTGTTGTGATTCCAGGGTCTCGAGTTGATAGGGTCGGGATACGGGCAGGGAACCGAGACTTAAGGAAAGAGATTTCAGGGTCAGGTGAGTTTGCATGCTTTTCTGAGATAATTGTACGATTATTTAATTATACTTGCATGACCCTTTTACTGAGCTTTCTTTATGAGATTATTATGAGTTTCTTACGAGTTTTATTACTGAGATACTGTCATGCATGTATATTGTGTTTATTGTGAACTGAGTTTTACTATATGAGATTTGAGACACACGAGCTATCGAGTTACTAAACCGTACGGCTGGGCAGGGGTTGGGTCGCTCCCAATTCCCTTTTGAGTTCCTGACGACTGCTTTGTGCGGTCTAGGGATTTGGGTACGTGGATTTATCCACACGAGTTGAGTACCTATTGAGCTATCTTGTGGGATCTCATATGCTTGTTCAGTAGAGAACGCTGAACGTTTTATTATCGAGATATTTATTTATTGAGTTTTATAATCGTACACTAACCCTTACATTCTCACCAGCGCCAGCTGACCCAATGTGTGTGTTGTTGTGTATGTGTCTCAGGTGATCAGAGATCTAGTAGGCCTGCTGTACCCAAATAGGGTTACTGTGACATCGTTCGAGGAGTTAGTTACCTGTGTTAGAGGTAATAATATTCTTGGGGAATGTTTATGTGTAATTCGGATATTGTGTAGTTTGATCAGAGACTTCCGTGACTTAATTATGTAATTAAAGTTTTAAAATTATCGGGTTGCTGCATGTGTGTATTGGGAATAGCGTAGAGATTATTATATTATATCGTTGCTGATGTGGTATTTATGTGGCATTGTGGATTAGTTCGAGGGTGTTACAAAAATATAATTGGTAAAGCTTCAATTGTGAATATGATAGAATTTGATTGTTGATATTCAGATATTCCATTTTCATATTTTATCATTTTCAAAACACATACACATTCACATAATTGAAGTTTTTTGTTTCTTACATTGATATTTCATATTTAAAGTTAATAAAAATTAAAAGAAACATTTTAGCAAACACATATTAATAGTTTTTAATAATACAATATAATAATATTTTTTTAATATCAAACAACTAAGTATTTTTATATCTTTAATTTAACTAGCTTTCAATTTTTTATTTTAATTATATATAAATTTTATAATAATTTATTAAAATATAAAAAAATATGTATTTTCAAAATCAACTCATGTAATACATGGGTTGATTAACCTATATATTATAATAAAACGAAACAAGTCATGTCATATGTCACTTCTACAATACAAGAAAATTTTATTTTTCCACCTCTTTTTCAAATTTAACACCTTAACTTAATTGCATTAAATTTTGACTTTATTTTTTCATTACTTAATTAGTAATAAATTAGATTTTGTAACATTTAAAATTAATGTCTACCTAAAATAAATATCTATCATTATTATCCATAATAATCATAATTAGACCCAAATGTAAAAATTTGAATTACTTGTGGAAAATATTATTATTATGTATAATAAAGAAAAACATCAAATGTCACGTGTCACCTCTACGTTCACCAAAAAGATAATTACAACTTATAAAAAATAAAAGATAAATATAATTTAATATTTTAAAAAAAGATAAATATACTCTATTTTTTAATCTGTAAATAATAAAAAAAACACAATTATTATTTTTGTATGATTTTATTTTTACTCATATACATTTTATATAAATAAATTTAATTAAAAATATCCACGTAATACGTGGGTTATAAACTAGTGTATAATATTGAACACCAATATTATACCGTTGACCAACCTAATCAATGTATTAGAGTCATTTTTGTTATAAATTTATTTGATTTGATCGTAAAACCAACAAATTAAATTGACGATTAAATCTAATCAATGTCAAATTTTCAATTTATGGGTATGAATATTTAATTAATTAAATATGATTCCGATCCAATTTAATAAGAAATTGTTTGTAATTTTAACATTGCAAAATCTAAAAATCAATGATAATAAACAACTAACAGTATCATTTGTGTTGCTTCTTGAATCTATATCAGCTTTCTAATTTCACTTTTCGATCCTGATTAAGTTGTGTTTTGTTATTTAAATTGTTTAAAAAATATTTTAGTTCATTTGTTTTATATTTATTTTTGTACCTAATTATTTTTGAACATGCAGCGACGCAGGGTGTTGATGACTCGTCCTATGCATTCATGATAAATAACACCTCTGCATTCTGGCGCGCGAAAATCTCTCTCTCCGGCCTCCGTTCAGGCGTTCACCCTAAACCAGTCCCGCCGAGCCTCCGTTTGCAACCAAGTGCAAGATGATAAAATGCATCACATGATGCCTGTATGCACAATAATCTTTCTCTCCGGCCTCCGTTCAGGCGTTCACCCTAAACCAGTCCCTCCCAGCCTCCGTTCACCTCCCCCCCCAAATCTCACTATTGATCTCTCCAAATCTATGCAATCTATTTTCTCTTTCTCGATATTCATCACTCATTGCAGGCAATCGATTCCCCCTCTCAGCCTCTGTGCAATCTGTTGATTCTGTTTCTCGATCAGCCTCTCTCTCTCTCTCTCTCTCTCTCGATCTCACGTGACAGGTAATATTTATTTTTTCTTTTTCTTTTTTGTATTTATATGTTGATTGTGTGATGTTGTGCTTATTCAATTGTGTTAATGTCGTATATATTCAATTGTGTACTGTGTATACAATGTCTAAGCATGCTAATCACATTATGTTTTCAAGCGTAAGAAATATAAATATTTGGCAAAGGTTTGACTCCCAATGAGAGGAAGATTACCCATATAGTTGAAGCATCTAAGCTAGCATCTGAATGTGCTTTGAAGATTTATACAGGTTTTATGTGGTGTTTAATCTACTAAGAAACTTCTTTTTACATAGGAATTTCTGTATATTGAACGTGTTTTAGGTATAGTCATACAAAATATACAGTTGATGATTGATCTTATCTGCTTGCTAATATATGGGAACTGCTAGTTAGATGAAAGAAGTATATTTGAGTGCATTTTTGATTTCTTGTTATCTTGTTTGTTTGTTTGTTTGTTTGTTTGTTTTTTTGTAAAACATGACGAGAAAGGTAGCTCTTTGAATGTGTAGCAGTGATGATGCGTAGTTATCTCTTTTATATTTTAGAGGGAAAAAGTTAATACAGATTAAGTATGCAAAATAAATAGCATTATTGATCAAAATTTTAAATTTCATCTCCTCCATTAATCAATAAAAACTGCAATCAGGTACAGGGTACCTTCAACCACTTATCACTTTATCTAAAAGAACAACATTGAAGACTTGAGCTTCAATGGGTTGGTAGCAAATGATTGTTGTAGTTTTTTCAGAGGTGTATCAAAGGTTAGAACATTATTGGGCGTTGATTGATGAGATAGGCAGCAACTAAGGAGATGCTTCACGTGTTACTTCAAGAAGGTGTCAAATCTTGAGCTTGGCCACCCCAATTTGTTGAGGGTGTCAACACAAAAATTTTGGTGTATAATGCCTTAGCTGCGAAGATAATCCCTCAAAATGAAGTTGACATAACCACTTGACATAGATCAAGTGGCCACCACCAAAGGTGGGAGGGGTTCCCCTTGGTTGAGGTCTCGAGTTCGAGCCTTGCCAAGGGCGTTTCTCCCTAGGTGGAGGTGTGGGGTTTGGTTCTCACCCTTAATGTGTCTAACATTGACGCTAAAAAAAAATATGGAGTTGACATACTCAATGCCATTATATATGTGAAGAATTTGGAATGTATTTGAATTATGGAATGGAAGATAGTAAATACAAAAACTGCTTTTGTTTTATCTTGTGGTAGATAAACCCCATAAACATGTATTTGACCATTGATCTTTTACGGGTACGACACAATCCCAAAGATCATTGTGAAATAAGGCTAAAGGTTTAAGATGGTTTGTATTCAGATTTAGGGAAAGAAATATGATGATGTTTTGGGTAGCTTATGCATCTCACATTGAGTTGTAAATGGATTGGTTTATTGAACATAAAGACGAAAACAATGGGCTTAAATATCGACAAAGTGAAAATTACGATGACACATTCTAAATCCATAATCTAAGTTCATGATCCTAAGAACAGGGCAGAGTTACAACGGGCTACTGAATTTGGCACTCACAAGTCACATCACTTGCTTCAAGGTAGTAGAAGTGCTCACACTCTTTAGCACCGCTAATCGTCTTCCCGGATGGCCTGATGATGGGTCCTGAAGTTCAACATACGAGGGAAAGATTTTGCAACACAATGACACAAATTTGGTTGTTTGAAAGTAAACTACATGACAATTAGGAACATTAAGAACATTTTCTAATTTAAGAAAGTTAAATAGGCGAATACTTCCTTTACAGCAACATGACTCTGTAGTTTTAACTTTTATGTTTCCAGCAGAAGATTTGTATGATAAAAGCATATGCTATTCACTCATCATATGGTGAGATGCACCAGAATCAAGGATCCCAGGATTTTTGATTCATTATAACATACTCACAGCAAGCTGGTACCTATATGGCTATATGATCTAGTGAACTTAAAGGAACTGTTGAGGCCTCAGAGGCTTGGAACTTGGTAAGATTTGGAAAGTATTGATCACTTGATTGGGCTTGAGCTTGAAAATGAAGGCTCGATGAGCTTTCATTTAGTTTTGAGATTCAGGTAGATTTTGAACTTTGCACTGCATTGACTGGATTCAGCTTGATTACATCCCTAATTGATTCGCAATCTGTAAATTTACATGGTTCATCATTTGTTACAGGGGTTGGATTATTTCACCTTTTGTAGAAAATAGACTGATCAATTTGCACATGTAATATGAATGGCCTCTATGCTCTAATATGAGTAATGTTGGATATTTGGGATGTCTGTATTGGATAATGCAGTTTTATAGTTATATGTTTCAGTTTGTGAGGCCATGCTCTGCTAATTTACATACAATTCGATAGTTGATTCAAACATTTGAAGTCCTACTATTTACATATGAAATACTAACACTGGACCAATTCTTCAAAACAAGGGAAAAACAAAAGATTCTTTTTTGGTGTGATACTAACATTGCTTAAGTTTATCTCTTAGACTTGCAGTTATTAATATCCTTAATCTTTTCAAATTTTTGGAAGTGGTTATAGTCATGGAAATGAGGACTATTTAAGTTAAGGACATTATGATGAGTTTGGAGATGGGTTTATATCATAATCTTAGGGCAAGATAATAACTTTTCAATGAATATATCCATTTATATGCTTATTATTCTATTCCTTCTGTTTACCATTTATCAAAAACCACTATAAGACCTGATTTTGTATATAACATGCAAGTCGAAGCACCTTGTTGCTTCATTCCATGATCTTGCTTCACATATATTTTAATTACTCTCCATTTTTTTTTCCATTTGGGAAGTAGGATCTTATCAAATCCCTAGTAACGACGTTTCATTCGATGGGCTGGGGAAGCATCTACATTAGACGTATGAAAGTTTTTTCAACGGCACTTCTAATCTACTTAGATTATAAGGTATACATACATCATTGCTTACCTATAATAAGAAAATTAATTATTCTGGCTAACAATGAACTCTTCTATTCTTTTGTACTTGAATTATATGTATCGTAGGCTTTGAAGCACAGGGAGAAATGGACGAGCAACTCTGAGAGAGTTGCTTTATGGGATAAAGCCCATGAGCGGAATGCTAACCGTATTGTTAAGTTGATTATAGAGCTGGAAGGCATGTGGGTAAAAATGGGACAATATTTTTCTGTGCGTGCCGATGGGCTTCCTGGTGCCTACCCACGCGTTCTGAAGCAGTTACAGGATTCACTTCCTCCTCGCTCCTTGAAGGAGGTATGTCCAGAGTCATAATTTCAAAGATAAATCGAGATCTGTGCTGTTACACAAGTTGATATGATGCTGTGAATACTTCCTTCTGAAGATACAGACTTTCTTTCTTTGTACATACATGAATATACATAAGACGGTTGAAAGATCAGTCAATTTAAAAAGCTGTGGTTCTAGAAGGGCAAGAAATTGATATGAAGCTGTGGATTATCCTTTTCATGATACTGATGTTATTTTCTTTGTAAATGCATGGACTTACGAAAGAAGTTGGCAAACTCAGCAATAGTAAAAAGCCCATGAAATCATGATTTTAGAAGGTTGAGTTGTACTGCGCTTAACTAATTAAATGAGAACTACAAGATTAAGAAACACTCTAGTATGTTATCTTAACAAGTGCTTATTTTGTCACCTCAACCTTTTAATTTGTACGAATCAAGTATTAAGTGGTTTTCTATTTCTTACCTGAAGCCTTCTTTCCTACAATCCTACTTCCACCCACTTCGTTCTTTTTCTCTCTTCCCTCTCTTTTTAAAACCTACACACACTCATCACCATGTTAGGGTTAATCACACAACGCACACACACAATCACAATAAAAGAACACAAAGATTTACGTTGTTCGGTCTAAACTGACCTACGTCTATAGGGGCAACTAAGGTACTTCCCTATACAATGATTATGATTACAAGTACAAGCCAATCAATATGTAGAATTGATAATAGGCTAAGCTTCTATTCAACTAGCAATATGAAGCAAATTAGCATATGAGTCGGCTGCCCTTTAATGCCCACGAAGCCTATACATACAATCTCCCACTTGGAGGCTTCAAACTCGAACAACTACGCTCCATAAGTTAACCATTCTGTACTTTTGTATAAACCCCAACTGATTTGTATAAACCCCAACTGACTGATCCATTAAACTCAGGTCTCCCTAGTTACCACTGGCCTTCTCAACACTATTCATGAAGGCCAGCTGAAGCGCTACACAGCTTCAGCTTATCCAACGTTACAAATTTAGTAAACATATTTGCTGGAATCTTCGCACACGAGATGTTCTTCATTTCCATTGAACCTTCACAAATCAATCCTATGATAAAGTGATATCTCATCCCGATGTGCTTCGTCTTTTCATGATGGATTGGGTTCTTTGCAAGCTTTACTGCACTCTCATTGTCATAGTACAACGGATAATCTGTCTGTTTCTTGTCTAACTCTAATCAGGAAGTTCTTCAACCAAACAAGTTTTTTACTAGCTTCAGCTGAAGCCATGCACTTAAATTCTGTAGTTGATAGAGTCACTCTTCTGAAGTTTCGACATCCAACTGAGTGTGAAAACATACCCATGTGCCTGAGGCATTGATGCCACAATTTGGATAGATGTGGCCCACTAGTAGTTGCATTAATCCCGTCGTTTGAGACTTTAGAGTGTACATTTTTTCTTTCCTTTAGACACTTATGCATATAATTATATTAGAGGGATTAGAGTGTTATATTATTGGGATTAGAGTGTAAATATATCTCTTATATAATCCCCTTGTAATTAGTGTTTTACACACAACAATATACAACAATTACTGATCACTAAGTTTATCTCCCTCTAGGGCAATCCTGGGTTGGCTACTTTAGTTGGGAACATTGAGTGATTTCCTTCGTGGAACTGGTTTTGGTTTCAAGTTACCCATATACTGATGGAGCTGCTACAAATTTCACAAATTGCCCTCTATGACACAAGTTAGTAGCTAAAATTATACATTCCAACTTCACGGATCTCAGATACAGGGCTAGATGTGTCACAACTCATTATGGTCGTCAGAACAGCACCAAGTGTGATGTATAAGACTACAGTGTCATAAGCTAACTATTACAACATCATCAATTTGTTTTCAAAGCATGAAATCCCAGCCCCAAAGCTATATCATCCATGTACCAATAAGCTTCTGAGAATGATAGCCTAATTGGAAGGCCCAACTACACCTTTTCCTTTGCCTGAAAATAATGAAAGTCAACGACTAAGCTAATGCTTAGTGAGATAATAGATTAATCATTCAACAAATATTTCTTTACAAACTATATGGTTGTAATATTATTGATAGGTTGCTAACTTGGTTTGTGTGTATCATCCCATGCCCATCCCATGCCCAGTATGTAACCTACAAACTGGTACCGTTACTCAAGCATATACAGTCTTTCTAGAATTCTATTTTCTCTTCACCTACCAAGACGAAATTATCCATTTACTTGCATACAAACAGACATTCATTTATATATTGTTTCCTGTCTCTACACTTTCATCTCGAATCAACAATTGGTTTTGTTACTCAGATTCGCAGAACTATACAGAAGGAGTTGGGGAAATCAATGGATGATCTATTTACAACATTTGTTGACAAACCTCTTGCAACAGCATCGGTAAGCTCCTTAAATATTTCATGGCTGCTGCCATTGTAGTTTTATTGAAGCACTATGCTTTTCGAGAAGCTACATATGGTACTATTGTTTCTCTCCTTGAAAAATTTATTACGACTAATGATGTGCATTCTAGCATGTAGCATCAATCTTCTTTTTCATCGTAAATGCTTCTTCAATTAATTCTCTGAAGGCAATATCAAATTCTAGGAACCTTACAATAGATGGATATTTGATGAGAAAATGTATCTAATATGGTGGCCAAATGGGCAGGCCAAACGGGTTTGGTTCGGAATGGTAATTTATAAGTGTTAAAGCGGATCATGTCGTTGCATAAACATTTTTCTGTTTGTTTAATTCTTTTAATAAACTATTAATGTGTTAAATATGATAAAAGGAATTAAAATCCATACTATTTAGGATGTTATCTGTATTTAGGAGTACACATGGGTGACTTTTGAACCATTTGGCTCGTTTCCGTTTTAGCTAAAATTCTGACTTAACCCATATGACCAATCGGAAACACAGACTCTTTATAAGTGCATCTGTCGAAATTGCTACCCTAGACCTACCAAAGAGATGGTAAAAGGTTGCGTTACTGCAAATTTGGTTAGCTAGTTTTGTTTATTTTTCCCAATCACAGAATAATTCATTGCTTACTGCTTTAATCAGGGATAACAACTATATAAGGTTATATCACATCTTAAGTGGAGAATGCAATAATGATTGTTTCATTACCTCTCTCTTCCTTCTGCTGCTTACATTATTAACTTGCATTTACTTTCTGATAAGCTGCTGTTGTGTATTATTTTTACGTATAGATTGCACAAGTACATCGCGCTACTCTACGTGATGGGCAGGAGGTGGTTGTTAAAGTTCAACATGAAGGCATCAAGACAATAATCTTGGAGGTTATCCATTCTCTACCCAAGGTCCTTTTGAATTATATATATGAAAAAGTACCCTACTTGCTATCATCTGTAAGTTTTTTACAGGATCTGAAGGATGCTAAGTCAGTAGTTGAGTGGGTAGTTTGGGCAGAACCCAAGTTTGATTTCACACCTGTAATAAACGAGTGGTGTAAAGAAGCACCTAAGGAACTAGATTTTAACACGGAAGCTGGTATGATAAAATATACTCCATATTGATAAATGTATTTGTAATTGAGGTTAGAGGTGGCCATTTGAACCCAATTATATGAAAGTGGGTCAATTTGGATTGCATTTTATTGATAATTGGTCAATGGGTAATTGTGGGAAAAAAAAGGTAGCTAAAAAGGAAATAGGGTAAAAGTTGACAGAATTGTATTCAGATGTTGGCAAGCCTCTTAAAATTTATTATATGGTCAATTACTAAAATTAGCGACAAAATTTTGTTTGTTAGCATTTCTAGCAACACTATATTTTTTGGGTCAATTACTAAATATAATAACAACATTTTTTGATTTTATATCATTTATAGCAACATTATTTATTTATTTATCACAAATAACATCAACTTTTGTATTTTTATAGGGTGAATTACTAAAACTAATAACAATTTAATTTATTTTTTTATCATTTATAGCAACATTATTTACTTTTTTATCATTTATAGCATCAACTTTCGTATTTTTCACATGAATAACATCAACTTTTGTATTTGTATCGTTAATAGCATTAACTTTTGTATTTTTTTAATCAATAATAGCAACAATTTTTCTCACTTTTGCTATAAATGATAAATAATATAAAAACTGATGTTATTAATGATAAAAAGTAAATAATGTTGATATAAATTGTAAAACACATAAAGTTGTTTCTATTTTAGCAATTGGCCCCTTTTCATATGAATAACATCAACTATTGTATTTTGTATCCTTAATAACATTAACTTTTGTATTCTTTTTATCATTTAATGTAACACCCTACTTTTACTACTAATACCACGTAGGACTTATAGTCCACGTCACCCACTAATATAAGTATCATCATTAAGGGCAAACAACTATTCAACTATTAAACATCCACGGTAAGCATAAAGGTCAAAACGAAACAGGAACCAACCCCCGTTAGTAAAGTCTGTCAACCACGATAAGGTTACAGGTTACAATCATCCCAAAATATCATTGACTGATACGCCAAACCACAAAATACAGAGACTACTCACTGAAGTAGTCACTAGCTTTGGTCCACCGTCCACGAGGCGGGTCTCGATGTAACTACCCATATAAGGGTGAGGTTGTCTCTATCCACAAAGACGCGTTTTGGGGCGGGCCTATGGCTTGGCTTTCAGAAACAAAACCGTGCGGCCTTTGCCAAAGCGGACAATATCTTGTCTCGGGGTGGTCTGGGCTGTTATAAGTGGTATCAGAGCCAGGTTCTGGGTCGATGTGCATAGCGGGGACGCTGTGTTCCCATGGGGGAGGGATGAGGTTGTCTCTATCCACCAAGAAACCAATATGCCCATATAAGGGTGAGGTTGTCTCTATCCACCAAGACGCGTTTTGGGGCGGGCCTATGGCTTGGCTTCCAGAAACAAAACCGTGCGGCCTTTGCCAAAGCAGACAATATCTTGTCTCGGGGTGGTCTGGGCTGTTATACTCGACTAGTGCCCGCAGTATCCCTAGCCTCGGGTCTCGTACCTGAGATGCACATATAAAACAACTGAAGCTGGTGAGTCACTGTTAACAATGTTAAAATAAGTTTATAAAACAGTTAGCACAAAGTAACACTAATAATCAACTCTACGTGCGGCCGGCAACAACAGCCCCACGCCTCATCGGGAGCGACCCGGAATAGCCTGCGTAGCCCACTCCATAAAGTAGTGGCTAAGCCAGGACCTCTAGGTTGGGAATGACCCAACAGGCCTCTGCTCTACGTGTAACAACTCTAAGCGTGATCCATGTGCTCTGCTGTGTGCTAACGGGTATAAACGTATAGAACGGGATCCGCACTGGACCCGGATAATAAACAACAAGCCTCTTTGAAAATGTAGCGATCAACAAGAGTGCATCTTACTAAAAGAAGGTAAGCAACTCACCTAAGCACGACTACTACCCGCTATCTGCGGCGGTCGAGATCGATCCGAGGCTCAACTACAAATCCTGGCAACAATAAATACAACTACAATGTAATTACTAGCCATCGGACTCATAACAACTATACTACTGAACTCACGGACTCTACATAAGTCAACAAGTCAAGACCCACGAGCGCGGCCCAAAGCACGGTCGCGGTCTCCTCATCGCGCGCAGACGTTGCGGTCGCGGTGCCCCTGCGTCGCTCATCTCATCGCGGCCGGGTTTATACAAGCCCGACCTGGATCATCCGGCCCGCGATCTATATTTCGGTCGCATTCCACTGCCAACGACCAACTTTAGCCGACTTACCCTGATCGTGGGGCCGCGACCGCGATGCGGCGACGAACCGTGCAGGCTGTGCTCTGTTTTTCAGGTTTTGTCTCCCAACTCGATTCCATATTAACCAGAGGGTATAAACCCTTCCCAAGCTATTCCAACTACTTATTACAACAACACAACCCAATTCAGTAATCGTTACTAACCTGGATTAGCCCTTCCTTCCTTGAAATGGAGTCTCAACTTGAAGTAGGTGATGATAAGGTGAAATTCTTTAGCTATAGCTGTCTCTGATCCTTTTCCTTGATTCCTCTCCCTTGGCTTCAGCTGAACACACACACACTTGAGCTGAGTTCTTGAGAAATGAATACTACAGTCCTTCATACACACACACACACACACACATATATATATATACGTTTTGGGTTCCAAACTCAATTAAATCGGGCACAATACTCAATATCCACTAATTAAACACCCGTAAACCCAAATACCCAATTACTCACAAATTAATACTTCAGGTTTAGAATGTTAATTTACTCATTAAAACAACCCCAATTCCACAAATACCACTAAATCGATCATTATCTCAACCGATTAGGATTTATACATAGTGGCAGTCTACTTTACCAAATCACATGTAATTGTAACAGACTTTGTAATCTGATGTATATTATTGTATGAAACAATGATTACAATGCCAAGTATATATAGAAGAACTAATTACAATGAATACTATCTAGTTTAGACTAATTACATTCTAGTCCTTCTATTATAAACTATGTCTAATATCCCCCCGCAAGCTAAGGCCGGGGAACGACCTGTAGCTTGGATCTAAGAAGAAGAAATCGTGAAGACGAAAGTGGCTTTGTGAAGACATCAGCAATCTGATCATCTGTAGATATGAACCGTATGGAGAGTTGTCGCCGGGCAACCTTTTCTCTGACAAAGTGGAAATCAATTTCAACATGCTTTGTGCGGGCATGGAAAACAGGATTTGCAGAGAGATATATCGCACCAACATTATCACACCATAGAGTAGGCACTGTCTTAAGAGGAACATGAAGCTCACGTAGTAAGGCCTGAAGCCAGGTAAGTTCAGCAACAGTGTCAGCAAGAGCCTTGTATTCAGATTCCGTAGATGAGCGAGAGACAGTCTTTTGTTTCCGTGCAGACCATGAAACAAGATTTGACCCGAGATAGATAGCATATCCCCCCGTGGATCGACGATCATCAGGACAACCAGCCCAGTCAGCATCGGAGAATCCAGTCAGTGTGGTGAAAGTGGAGTCAGAATATGCATGTAGAAGCATACCAGACTTACATTCGAGGCGTAAACCATACTCAACAGTGCCTAACAGATAACGAAGTATGCGCTTGACTGCGGACCACTGATTTTCTGTTGGAGAGTGCATGAACTGGCAAACCTTGTTAACAGCATAAGTAATGTCTGGGCGAGAGAGAGTGACATACTGAAGGGCTCCCACAATTTGACGATACTTAATTGGATCGGTAAAGGGCGCACTGTCACCAAGAGCAAGATGCGCATTAGTAGTCATGGGGGATGGAACCGGTTTCGCATTCGATAAGCCTGCACGCTGTAGGAGCTCCAGAATATACTTCTTCTGTGAGAGAATCAAGTCTGGGGTGTTGCGAATAACCTCAACACCAAGAAAGTATGCAAGAGGACCCATATCCTGAAGAGGAAAACTCTGGCTAAGGCGGCGAACCACAGTATCAATAGCTTGGGAATTGTTACCTGTGAGAATAATGTCATCCACGTAGACCAACATGTATAAGAGCGTGCCTTGGTGAGAGTAGATAAACAGTGATGGGTCAGTCCTAGATCCTCGAAAACCAAGGGCCTGAAGAGCGGAAGAAAGGCGATGAAACCATGCTCGAGGAGCCTGCTTTAACCCATACAAAGCTTTGTGAAGAAGACAAACATGTTTAGGTTTAGTAGGATCCACAAAACCAGAGGGTTGAGTCATGTAGACGGTTTCGGTGAGATCACCGTGAAGAAAAGCATTCTGAACATCAAGCTGTCGGAGGGGCCAATTCTGTGTGACGGCCAGAGATAAGACAACACGAATAGTGGTAGATTTGACCACTGGACTAAATGTCTCAATATAATCCACACCTTCTTCCTGACTGTAACCTTTAGCAACAAGACGAGCTTTATAGCGTTGTATTGCTCCAGTCGGGTCACGTTTCAATTTATAGACCCATTTGCAATCAACCACATTAGCACCCGGAACAGGAGGAACTAAAGACCAAGTACCATTCCTCATTAGAGCCGAATACTCGTCGGACATAGCACGACGCCACTGAGGATCCTTGTTGGCAATGGAGAAGTAAGGAGGTTCGGTGATTGTGTAGTTGGTGTGGAAGGAGGAGATATTGTGGGGTTTGGTTTGTTTAGGGTTGGGACGTAGGTTAGGTGGCCGAGGACGAGAGGGGGCAGTGGTAGTGGGTTGTGGAGTGGGAGAAGTAGGTTGGGTATCAACAGAAGGGTGGGAAGGTTGGTTAGTGCTAGAGCGACGCTGGTATGTGCGAAGAGGAACGGGTGTAGGTGTATCGGTAGGGGGTGAGTCAGTGGTAGGTGGAAATGTATCAGTAGAGGGAGGAGTGGGGGTAGGTGTATCAGCTGGGAGTGGGACAGAAGAAGACGGGTCACTAGGGGTAGTGGAAGGTGAAGGAGAAGTAGTAGTAGGGTCAGGGTGAGGATAGGATGAGATGTATGGGTCTGATGTAGATGGGGAAGGAGGTTTAGGGGGTTGGTGATAGGGAAATAATTGTTCATTGAAGCGAACATGTCGGGCTATGTAAAGGCGCTCAGACTGTGGGTCCAGGCAACGGTAGCCATGATGGGTTGGACTGTAGCCAAGAAAGACACATGGAGTAGAACGGAGGTCCATTTTGTGTTTGTTGTATGGACGGAGATGTGGAAAACACTGACACCCAAAGACTCGAAGAAAGGAAAAATCTGGGGGACGCTTGAATAAAAGTTCAAAGGGTGAGGTATTTGAGTTTGTTCTAGACGGCATGCGATTGATGAGATAGACAGCTGTGTCAAAAGCAAAGTGCCAGAAACGTTGAGGCACATTAGAGGCGGCTAGAAGGGTAAGACCAGTTTCGACAACATGCCGATGACGACGTTCAACAAAACCATTTTGTTCACTGGTATGAGGACATGAGAGACGATGAAGGATGCCGAGAGAGGAGAAGAATTGGGAGAGATTCCGAAACTCCCCTCCCCAATCGGTTTGAACGGTTTTGAGTTTTGTTTGAAACTGACGTTCAGCCATGACAAGGAAGCTTTTAAAAGTAGCATACACATCAGACTTAAGTTTTAAAGGAAAAATCCACATGAAACGAGAGTAATGATCAACACATAATAGAAAGTATGTGTGACCATCAAACGAGGTAACAGGGGCGGGGCCCCAAACATCACAAAAAACCAAATCCAAAACACCCGAGCTTTTATAAATAGAAGGTAACAAATGTAGTTTAGATGATTTCCCAACAGAACACGAATTACAAAAAGAAGTACTAGAAGACTCATTATTTAAAGGTAAACTATACTTAGAAACCATAGACAAAAATAGTTGTTGATGAGGATGGCCGAGTCGGTGATGCCAGATCGTGGAAGAAGCACGGGTAGTGGAGAATCCGACTTTAGGAATAGGTTGGTTCGTTGGAAGATGAAAGGAGTAGAGACCACCGTTACTTGGACCAGTGAGGAGGATGGTGTGTGTAGACTTGTCCTTCACAACAAAGAAAGTGGAGTGAAATTCAAAAAACACATCATTATCAAGACAAAATTGTTGAACAGACAGTAAGTTTTGTTTAATATCAGGCACATGGAGAATGTTTTTAAGGTTAAAGGTTTTGTTAGGCGAGTGATATTGGGTAGAACCTATATGAAGAATGGGTAAACCCTCACCATTGCCAACATGAAGATTATCAGTACCGGAGTATGCCTCAGAGTGATCGAAACTAGAGAGGTCTGGTGAGACATGGTGGTTGGATCCTGTATCTGGAAGCCAAGAGGTGGACACGTTGGAGCGTAGATCTGTAAAATTAGCTGACGGAGGCTGCCGTGACCGAATAGTAGAGGGATCTCGATTGGGACACTGAGATGGAATGTGACCAATGCCACACCTGTTGCAAGTTCCGAACACAGTGTTTTGAGTAGAGGCCCAAGGAAATTGATCCCGATGACCACCTGTTTGACTGCGGTTATTGTTGTAGTTTCCACGGCCACGGTTATTGCCACGTCCACGACCACGATAATTACCAGACCTGTGAGTAAAGTTAGCCTGTGCAATAGAAGGAACAATAGGTTGTACCTGAAGACCAAGCTGAGAGAGAGCATGCTGAAGGGCTTGGAGCTGATCAGGAGATGGAGTAGTACCAGAAGAAGGGGGGGTGCGATGGTTACCAGCAGTAGTTGTAGACAGAAAAGCCTGAGAGGGCTGGATGACTGGAGTAGACTTCTGGATCATATAATCATGGTCAGATAACAAAGCAAAAAGTTCAGCAAAAGTTATTGGAGACTGGCGACCAATAAGGGATGATTTTAAACCATTGTATTCGTCTCTAAGACCCGAGATAACCACATAGACCAAATCTTTTTCTTTTGGTGGTTCACCAATGTTGGCAAGAGCAGTAGAATATTCCTGAGCCCTAGTCAGGTAGGCTGTAGCAGTTTCATCAGGTTGCATCTGAAGCTTGAGCAGCTGATTTTTAAGGGTGTATTCCCGAGAGGAAGTGTGTGGAGCATATGCACGTTCAAGAGACAACCACAAATCCCGAGAGGTGGTGCCTTGAACATGCTGAAAAGAGGCCTCAGAGATTGTAGAAATAATAAGCATACGTACGTGGGCATCATTGGAGATCCAGGCGGTGTAACTGGGGTTTAATTGTGGCAGTGGTACTGTGGTACCATCTTTGTCAGATGAGGAGGTGATAGTTGGAGGAGGGCAGGTAATTGTGCCATCCACGTATCCAAAGAGGTTGTTTGTAACAAGAAACGGGTGAAGCATAGTTTTCCAGTAGCCATAATTGGTTGGGGAGAGAGTAAAAGCAAACTTGTGGGAGTTATGGCCGGTTTTCTCTGCGGTTGTTAGGGCTGTAATAGAAGCCATTTGTAGAGACAGCAGTAGCAGATGAGGTTGTTTAGGGTTTCGGCAGCAGTAACAGCAAGGTTGTTTAGGGTTAGGCGGCAGCAACAGCAAGGTTGTTTAGGGATCAGCAGGAAAGTAAACAGCAGCAGCAGGGTTCAAAAATAATCGACAGCAGAGAAGAGACAGCAGGTTCAGAAGGTGTGCGGCGGCTGTGACAGCAGGGAGGCAGCAGGGTGGTGAGCGGCGGCTGTGGCAGGGAGGCAGCAGGGTGGTGTGCGGCGGCTGTGGCAAGGAGACAGAAGGGTGGTGTGCGGCGGCAGCAGACAGGAGGCTAGGGGTGAGGGCGGCGGTCAGAAAGGTAGGCGCCTAGGGTTTTGAGAAGTAGGCGGCTAGGGTTAGGAGATGAGACCTAGGGTTGTAATCCCAGGCTCTGATACCATAACAGACTTTGTAATCTGATGTATATTATTGTATGAAACAATGATTACAATGCCAAGTATATATAGAAGAACTAATTACAATGAATACTATCTAGTTTAGACTAATTACATTCTAGTCCTTCTATTATAAACTATGTCTAATAAATTGACTAATTAAAATTTTCCAACTCATTAAGATAATCATCTAGACAAATAAATAAATTCCACGTACCTGCTACTGGTTTCCGGATGTTACATTTATAGCAACAACTTTTTTAAGTTTTGCTACAAATGATAAAAAATAGACTAAATTACATAAATGGTCCCTGTGGTTTATATGAAATTACGGTTTTGGTCCCTGAAAGGATTTTATTACACCACTAGTCCCTAAAATCGAAAAGTTGTAACATTTTGGTCCCTGAAACTAACGACAGTTAACTTGAGCCGTTAGTTTCAGGGGCATTTTCGTCCGTTTGAATTTCAGGGACCATTTATGTACATATCATACTTTCAGGGACCAAAATGTTACTTTCTTTTTATAATTTAATTTAATTTTCAAAGTTTTCATATATATATTTAGTGTTTCTTTCTTTTTATAACTTAATATTCAAATATAACATTTTATTTTTTATTCCTTTTATTTTAATTATTAATGTTTATTTGTATATTTATTGTTATTATTAAGGTTAGCTTTTTTTTATGTATTACTATAATTACTTATTTAAGATTATATATGATATCCATGGTTCATTTTTTTCAATTATCTATTGAGAATCCATATCTTTCTCTATTCTTTTTTTCATTTAAGAAAATAAAACTAGCTGTAGTTTTTTTCGTTCGGAAAATCTAAAATCAAAATGATTTATTTCTTTTATCCATTCAAAAAAGTTCAAAATAAGGACGTGTTGAAGCTTTTTTTCGTTTGGAAAAAAAATATAATCAAAATGGTTCGTAGTTTCTTCATTGCAAATACTTGATAAAAAATTTAATTTTAAATGGTTTTAAAAAAATCAAGAATTGAAACGGTTAATCGCTTTTTAGTAAAAAATTTTAATTTCGAATGGTTTGTTGTTTATTGAAAAAATTGAAGTTTTATTGATTTTTTTATCGACTTTCAATTAAATTTCCGAATGGTTTTTTGTTTGAAAAAATCAAATGTCATAATGATTTATCGTTTTTTGATCAAAAAATTAAATTAAAATAAAATAAAATAAAATAAAATAACCAATCTTAATTTATTTATTTTTTACTAAAAAGCGATAAACCATTCCAATTCTTGATTTTTCCAAACAAAAAATCATTCTTATTTTTAATTAAACGTAGATAAAAAATCAATAAAACTTCGATTTTTTTAATAAAAAACAACAAATCACTCGGAATTTAATTTTTTTATTACTAAAAAGCGATTAACCATTCCAATTCTTGATTTTTTCAAACCATTTAGAAAAAAAAATTTATTAACTATTTGCAATGAAGAAACTACGAACCATTTTGATTTTATTATTTTTCCAAATGAAAAGAAAACTTCAACACGTCCTTATTTTGAAATTTTTTGAATAGAGAAAGAAAATAAATCATTTCGATTTTAGATTTTCCGAACGAAAAAAAAGCTACAACTAGTTTTTATTTTTCTTAAATGAAAAAAAGAACATATATATATTTGGATTCTCAATAAATAATTGAAAAAAATGAACCATGTATATCATATATAATCTTAAATAAATAATTATAGTAATACATAAAAAAAGTTAACCTTAATAATAACAACAAATATACAAATAAAAATTAATAATTAAAACAAAAGGAATAAAAAATAAAATGTTATATTTGGATAATTAATTTATAAAAAGAAAGAAATACTATATATATATATATATATATATATATATATATATAT
Organism: Centrapalus pauciflorus; assembly: GCA_020465985.1. NCBI lineage: Eukaryota > Viridiplantae > Streptophyta > Magnoliopsida > Asterales > Asteraceae > Centrapalus > Centrapalus pauciflorus. The sequence goes on from JAANYP010005244.1 coordinate 116,832, forward strand.
ATATATATATATATATATATATATATATATATATATATATATATATATATAGAATCAGGTTCATCAGCGTACCTATAAGATTCCAGCGTACCCAGCGTACCCTAATGTGAATGATCATTCACATATATTTTTTTTGAATAGACATATATAAGACAACATTATAACACTTTTTTTCAAAAGAAGTAACATCATAAATCTTGTGAATGGTAAAAAAAGGTCATGTGAATGGTCATTCACACCATTCACATGGTGTGAAATGACCATTCACATGGATGATCATTCACATAAATATGCATTGAGCATTCACATAATTTTTAAGGACACAGAAAGTGTGAATGTATGTGAAATTCATATATCATGTGTATAACATTAAATTAAACATGATTATGAGAAAAAAATTTTAAAAAAAGTTTTTTAAGGTTGGTACCTTCGGGTGCACTTGATTTCGAGAGGTACCTTTTTGAACCTGAATCTATATATATATATATATATATATATATATATATATATATATATATATATATATATATATATATATATATATATATATATATATATATATATGAAAACTATAAAAATTAAATTAAATTATAAAAAGAAAGTAACATTTGGTCCCTGAAAGCATGATATGTACATAAATGGTCCCTGAAATTCAACAGGACGAAAATGCTCCTGAAACTAACGGCTCAAGTTAATTGCCGTTAGTTTCAGGGACCAAAATGTTACAACTTTTCGATTTTAGGGACTAGTGGTGTAATAAAATTCTTTCAGGGACCAAAACCGTCATTTCATATAAACCACAGTGACCATTTATGTAATTTAGTCTAAAAAATATAAAAGGTGATGCTATTAATGATAAACAATAAATAATGTTGCTATAAATGCTAAAGATGCATAAAGTTGTTTCTATTTTTAGTGATTGACCCTTTTCTTTCATCATTAATAGCATCAATTTTTACAATTTATCACAAAAAGTTAATAAGTTGTGGCTATAAATGATAAAAAGATACGAAAGTTATTGCTACAATGATACAAAATATAAAAGTTGATGCTATTAATTATAAAAATTACAAATGTTGATGCTATTAATTGTAAAAATTAAATAATGTTGCTATAAATGATAAAAAGCCAAAAAGTTATTGCTATTTATAGCGAATGACCCTTATTATTTTTAAAAATAGGTTATTTTAATAGTAATATAATTATTGTAATCATATTTAATACATTGTATTTATTAGTAAAACTCTAAGAAATTAACAAAAAGTTGGCGGATCAATCTAACTACACCCACTATCCGATGCTCCCATGTTTGCCACCTCTAATTAGAGGCCTTCTAAATGCAGCTGCTGACCATCTTTCATATTAATGATGTCTGTTATGCTGTAGAAAATACTAGAAAAGTCTCTAGCAATCTTGGCTGCAAAGAAGAATCTTTTGATAGGAAGCCTGAGCATCGTGTTAAAGTATTGATGGCTGAAGTTATTCAGGTATTCTTTTTATTATTCTATAACCTTTTGTTATGTGGAGGCTTCTTCAGACAATGACAACTTATATAAACATTACTTATATTCGGGAAACCAAACCTGGCGGGGTTGAAACTCCTGCTACCCGTCAATGCGCCTGTTATAATTCACTGTGCTATACACGAGAGTAGGATTTGAACTTAGGACCTCTATTTTACTTTGTGCAAAGTTTTGTAACTTGAGCAAACTCAAAAGGGCCAATGAGGCAGAACATTGTACATATGGAATATTCATAATACTAGTCTACTAACCCATGTATTACATGGTGTTTTTTTATGAAAATAAATATAAATGAAAAGATAAGATAAGTCATACAAGAATAAAACACAATTTTAGGAATATGGGTGTATATTTAAAATGAAAAAAAAAATCCATAAATTGAAAAACAATTAAAAAAAAGTTAGTATTTTGTATTTAATACATATGATTTAATAAAAAAAAATTCATTTTGTCATACTATAATGTAATATGTTTGGAGATATTAATTTCGTAATAAATAAAATATTAACAAATCAAATTATAATATGTGATGTGTTTTAAATTTGAAAATAACATTTTTTTGCTTTATTAATTTTAATTTCGAATATAAAAACATAAGCATTTAAATTTAACAAAAATATTACTTTTTAGGATGATCAATTTTATGATATTTATGAGAAATTTAGGGTACTTAATTTCATGTTTATAAATGTATAAGTATGTTGAAATATAATTGATTAATCTAAGAAGTAAATATGGAGGTGAAAAACTATCATACAATTTTAAGACGAAGTGTCATGATAAACATTTTTCTATTTACAAAAATATAGTATAGATTTTGATTGTATATTATCAAGAAAATTGGTAATTCAGTTGTTTTTAATATAATAAACTTGATTGATTTTTGAGTCGAATAAATTAGGAAACCAATCTAAGATAAAATCACTTACTTTTTAATTAATTAAATTGATTGTGATCATGTTCTAAATTAGGAAAAAAGAGCGGGAAAACGAAATATCTAATGGCTTTAGAAAGGTGACACGTGGCGAAAATGATTTTCTTTTATTATAGAATATAGATTTGAATGCATCTGTCAAAATAAAGAAAGAAAAAGAGGAGAAAAGGGAACTGGGAAAAAAAAATAAAGACACAAGAAGAAAATGATACTCCAACTAGAGCACATTCTACGGTTTCTACCTCATTTGCAGTTGTTATTCTTATGTCATATGTGGTGTACTTACAGTCAACTGAAAGGGTCCTCATTCTAGAGTATATGGATGGTGTACGCCTAAACGATTCCGGTGCACTAGAATCACTTGGTGTTGACAAGAAAAACATTGTTGAAGAAATTGCACGTGCTTATGCACATCAAATCTTTATCGATGGATTTTTCAATGCAGATCCCCATCCTGGTACTTTCTCCATCTTCTCTTGCTAGAAGAAATCTTATACAACGTCTTTGTTATTTTTTATAATGCTTTGGTCATTCACTTCCATTTTGCAAATTCGTTGACTGTTTTAGGTAACTTCCTTGTAACCAAGTCACGTCCACATCATCCAATTTTGCTTGATTTTGGGTTTACAAAATTGCTTTCGAGATCCATGAAACATTCTGTGGCAAAAATGTTTCTCGCATCTGCTGAGGTTTGTACATTTCTTTATTATGGATATCACTATCTGCAAATTGTTAAAACCTAAGCGATATAATACTATACTATATGATCTATGTACTGTGAGGTTGTTGAGCATCTTAAGTATTTCTAGTCGTTAGTTGTCATGTGTTGTACATTTCATTCTTAAGCATCATCAAGGTTAATTCAGTTCATAAAAGATATAAGAGTTTATGCTGAATATTGGGTTTTAGGGTTATAAAAAAACGTTTATAAAACAATTTCATAGCATGTGGAAGCAAATAGAGCATATAAAATATTATATAACAAACAAGATCTAAAGCTAATACTACAAGAACGAAAACAAGAACATAAAGAACAAGACAAGTAAGAACATCATACCTTAAGAGCGCATGATGAAGATCTTGTTGAAGCCTTCAACACTTTGCAAATCACCAAAGGAGGTGATCTCTAAAGCCTCACACACTAGGACGAATCCTAGCTTACAAGAGAATACTAGTTCTTACTTAAGCTTTCATTTGGCTCATCTGGCATAGGTTCATCGAGGATGTACAATTTCCTTTCATGCTCGAGGACAATTCTCAAGTTACAGTATAAGTCAAGGAAATTTGTACCTCGTCAGTTTGTCCTTTTCAAGGACAGATCGTAGATTCGTAGTGACAGTGCATTTGTGTTAGAGTTAGGAGTCGTCTACAAATTTGTGAAGTTCGTTTAGTTAATTTAATAAGTAATTTTCAAAACAATACCTTTTACAGTTTTCGTCAAACATTGTTTTTTGAAAATATGAGATCCGCACATAATCATCCTATGCAAATGGCTAAGGCATTGTTGGCACAGTATGCTCATATCGGTACGTTTGAAACCAATTACATCGTATGCAATTCCTTTTATGAGACTCAAGGCAAGTTTAATCTCATCTATGCCTTGGCCGATATCGGATAAGGAAAACCCAATTAAGTTGTGCATTTAACGTCGTGTGATAGTTGGCCCAAGACTGCTTGGAATTCACAATAATCACTTTGTTTCGAACAAACATCAATCCATGAGATTAGCTAGGGCACTTCTCTCATGAATCACATTCATTCTATTCCAAGTGGCATTCAAATAGATGACATACTCTTAAGTTTTGAAAAAGGTTTTTTTAATCTGATAAAATCATTTCCCGTTTTTATCAAATTATTATATAAAGCATCGATTTCCGATTCAATCCAATTATGTATTACTAATCTAAATTCTGTTACATCGCTGTCAAACGGGATACAATTGGGAGGAGAGTCACATCGGAATACTTAATATCATTTCCGCCTTCGGCTATTTACACCGTTTTGACAATCCCAATCATGACAGCGATTCGTAACAAGTTAATCGTTTTTCTTAGGGGCTCCATGAAACCATTTAACAATTGAATATTACATATAAACAATTTTAAATATATCATGGCAAGGACTTTAGTAAATTTCAAATAAGAATTCCCTGACGCGTAATTCGACTATGAGTTGCTCAAGCATAGCGATTTTTGGGCCTATGAACGTATCAAAGCCCGAGAATCCATGCATTACTAATATGTTTTCTAATAATAAAGTTCTTATTAATAATTCAAGAATTATTTCAAAATGATTTAAATTTAATTAATTTATTCATAAAAGACTTTAATTTCCATAATTAAAGCTCCTTTTAATCAATTCTTTAAATCTTCAAATTCAAGAATAAAAACATTCCTTATTTAAAAGATTCATCATCTAATGATTTCATCTTTTGTTCTTAGTAAAGTTTGAAACTTTATTAATAAACAACCATGAAATCAATTAGGGTTTTAATGTTATGATCTTATATGCATGAAACAAAATCATAGAACAAAAACAAAGAAACCCGGGAAAACCCTTAGGTGACGTTTGGTTTGCGTTGATTTCAGTGAAACTAGTGGGATTTTCATTTGAAAATCATTCTCTTATCATTTTTGGCAAAAAAAAGGAAGAGGGATTTTATTTTCTTATAGCATTTCAGAATCTTCTCTTTTAAAGTTTTAGAATTCTTCCTTACCCCCTATTATTTCATAATCTCATATTTTTACACGTCAAATTTCTAACCAAATGACAAATTTACCCTTATCCTTAACCTAATCACCACTTACATATACCTATTGACCCTACCCTACGCTACTACCTACCATACCTACCCTAGAGATGGCAAAAAACCCCGAACCCGACACCCGAACCCGAGTTGACTGAGTATCGGGGACGGGCAATACCCGTTTCTAGAAACCGGGGACGGGGACGGGATTACCCCTCGAGTACCCGATATTAAATTATAATTTAAAATAAAATATATAATAGTAGATTTATACGTAAATATTGCTAATGATTTTGCTACTTGGTAGTTTATATTACTGGTTTTGCTACATTTATACATAAATATTACTCTTTTTGCTAGATTTTGCTAGCTAATGTTGATGATTTTCAAGTTTTATTGTTTGGATTTTTTTTATTGTTTGTTTGGATTTGTTTTATTGATATGAAACTATGAAGACTGTGTAATGTTTGGATATGTTTTATTGTTTGTTAGTAGTAATTTATTAATTAAAAATGTAGCATCAAAATCATTTTCAAGTTTTTAAATTCGGGCAAGACATACCCGAATACCCGCTGGGGATCCCCATTCCCCGTTGAGGGCGGGGATGAGGAAAAAATATGTTACCCGTCGGGGATCGGGGATGGGGATGGGTATTAGAGATCGGGGATGGGGAAGGGGTACCCCCGATACTCCCGGCTCCCGGCTCCCGGCTCTGTTGCCATCCCTACTTTTAATATACCCTACCTTACTTCTCGTACACCTACCTGCTTTACCCATATCATTTGATACATTTGCAAATAAACAAGATTTTACAAATAATTGAATCTGAAATCCCGCAAACCAAACATATGACATGATTCAAATCCTGTTACATTTGAATTCTGTCATTTTCAAATTCTGTCATATTTAAATCATGGTATATCAAAATCCTGTAATCCAAACGCTACCTTAGGGTTTCTGCAAATAGGCACAGAACACTAGGGTTTTGCCCTTCTTGTCCCGCTTTTGATGTATTAGCCAAGACTCCGATATCACTATTGGGCTTTAGGGTTATAAAAAACGTTTTTAAAACAATTTCATAGCATGCGGAACCAAATAAAACATATAAACAATTTATATAAAACCCAAACAAGATCTAAAACTACTACTACAAGAACGAAAACAAGAGCATAAAGAACAAGACAAGTAAGATCATCATACCTCTTGATGAAGATCCCGTTGAAGCCACACTTCACAAATCACCAAAGGAGGTGATCTCTAAAGCCTCACACACTAGGACGAATGTTAGCTTACAAAATAATTCTAGTTCTTAAACTTTCTAAAAATTAAACTTTGTAAGACCAATTCCAACTCGGAGAGAATGTTATCTAATGCTAGAATTGTTTGGTGCATGAAACAATGAAGAGGAAACCTTGTATTTATAGGGAATAAAGGGGAGATGAAATTAGAAAATAAGACATCTACCATATATGGTAAGTTAGGGCAACATAAAGGAAGCAAAGGGGGAGGGCCACGACTTTGAGAAGGGCTGGCCCTAGCTTCTCTTTCCTTGTGTCCCACTCAAACTCATATATGGTAATGTCTCCCTTATTTCATCTAGCAAACCCTAATCCCTCATCTCATACAAGAATGCATAATTTAGGTTAATTAATTAATCAACCTTTGATAATATTTTCCATTTCATAAATGAAAAGCCATTTCTATATCAAATTAGAAACCCTAATTACTTTCCTCTTTAGTTCTTGATACTAATCAAGGTCTTTTAGCATCAAATAAATTATAACACTTATTTTATATTCTTGAATTGGTCAAACCCATAAATCTATTTATGGAAACATAAGTTCTATTTATGAAAAGTCTTTGTAAGCTTATTATCCATTTTGTGCGACCCTTTAGGTTCAATTCGAAGTAGCCGTATCATCAGGGCAACATCTCTAGGGTACCATATGATCTATGTACCGTGAGGTTGTTGAGCATCTTAAGTATTTCTACTCGTTACTTTACCTGTCATCTGTTGTATATTTCATTCTTAAGCATCATCAAGGTTAATTCAGTTCATAACAGATAGAAGAGTATATACTGAATAAGCCAGCATACTTTGTTGTATTCATTTTAGTCTCTTTACCTTGGGAAAATAGACGGAGGGACCAACTGATGAAAAAGTGAAAGTATGATGGTTTTGTTGCTTAAATGTCATTGAAAAATACCATCGTACTTCCATAATTTTACAGTTTGGTCCCTCCATCTCAGGTTAAAGGATTAACGTGAACAAAAAAAAAATAAAAGGACTAAAGTGGGAAAAAATGATGGAAGGACCATACTGAAGTGAAAAACCAAACACGACAACAGAATGTAATTTTCATTCCTTATTTGTTTTCTTCAGAATCTGTGAAAGGACCTGAGAGTATTGGATATTCCTACCATGTACAATCAGACCATGCATGTTGAATCGCTGTTTTAACCTGAAAATAGTGCTCCACTGATACCCAATAAGTTTTATTCTTTGTAATGGAGCTATAGTCTATACGTATATGTTTTTTTCATGAAAACTTGAAATTTAAAAATCTGTCATCTTTTATTCTTCTTGGAGACACTAATGAAGCAATCTCCAGCTTGATGCTTTTTCAGGAGAAATTATACTGTTCTTGCGGGTCCTTAATTTGCTTGCAGGTGTCTATCAAATCCTTTAAGCCCTTGTTTTTGGTGATATCAAGACCGAGTATTTGAATTATTTGACATGGTTGCAGGGCTTTCTTCGGCATTAAATGTGAGTGTTAGCTACTATAGAATCATTAGACCATTTGCTGAATCTGCTCTGGAATGGTTTGTTTCTGTCTTTAACTTCATTGTGTAATTACAGCATTGTTATTCTTCAATATTGGTTATCTCACTGTCCCATGCATTAATTCTTATTAGCTGAATTGTTCCAGTGATACAAACGAGGGACCAGTAGATAGCGCAGATTGGGTATGTGACAGCCCTGTCAATTCTGAGGTAGAAGCGAAGTTGAGGTCTCTGTTAGTTAAGCTGGGAAAAGCCGATAAAATACTTGGAATCCAGGTGTATATGTCTCTCTATATGTGTATACTTCAGGATTCCTGTGTCTAGGTCATTAACCATCAACAAACATAAAAATCAGTAAAACATTAATATAGTTCCTTACACACAAATTATTTGCATATCTATGTGACTCATGCAAATATAAAAGTAAGAAAGAAAGTGAGATTATTTGTACTTGTACCACAGTATTGTGAATATTGATTCTGTGTCACATATTTTTCTGTATAAAGTAAGATGATATATTGTACATATGTAAAACATTAAAATAGTTCCCTATACACAGATGATCAACCTAAACATTAACTTTGCTGTTAGAGTTCACGATGTTATTTATTTTCTAGTCCTTGTTATATTATATAACACCAGGCGTAAGGGGCGTATATTCCAGTCAATCTTATGCATTGGCTACTCCCATGAACGCGATAACTTCCTATGATATTGTGAGAATTTGATTACACAATGATGCTGGGCTGCTGCCTGCTGGCTATTAGGGTTGCAAATGATGTTAGTGGTTAGCATTAATGATGGTGACAGCTGGCTCTCTTATAAGATGTAGAATGTATTTTCATGAACTTTATATATCTCGTTATCAAGGCAATAAATAGATATTAGATAGAATACATTGTTGGGTCATTAGATGTGGGGCCTATCATGAAACTAAAAATGCATCTCTAATGACAAAATCACAGATCTATTGTAACACGTAAACGACTATACATTAATGATAAGTCAGAATATTATTAATTGCCTAACTTGAAGAGTAAATGTGATATTAAATCTAACTGCAATGTAAAGTTGGGTAGTTGGTTAAAAGGAGGCAAGGACTCACTAACTCACTTTGAAACTCCAAGATACGAGGACACACGGTTCTTCAAATTAACTTTAGCAAGAGATTTTTTTAATAGTTATTTTAGGATGTTTAAGACATGGTAATACTATAATGAACTGATTGAATTCTTTTTCCTAGGACTACAGAACATATGCGTTATATAAGATCCATGAAAATTAATTAAACAAAATAGCTAATACGAAACCTAAGTGGTTGTCTGTTACCAAACCAGAATTTCTATCAAGAAGAACCAAGGATTAATGAAGTAGAATTGCAGAAAAATTGATTACAAAACAGAATTAAAACCCACAATCAGAATGATTGTTCCAGGGAGACTCCATTTCTCACAACCAAATGGTTGGAGATCCCTAAAAGCCACTAAGCAATGAGCCTTACAGTTCTCTAACAATATTTCTGCACACCACACATCACTCTCCTCCCCTTTATTTATGGATTTCCATACTAACTAACTATTAATAATTTCCTTATTTTACCCTTTCTAGAATTTACTAGCATGTTCCTATCAATACTCTTCCCTTAAGAAAGTCTTGACCTCAAGAGTCGTTGCACCAAATCGTCAGAGACACACCCAATCACAGCTCTGGAAGTATCTGCGAATCATGACCCTAAACATCCTCGAGTTGACACAGCTGCCCAATATTGTTCTCATCATCATCATCTCCCAATAAAAGAACACGTAAATGAACTTCTGGACATTTATGTGCAGGGCCAAACAGATTTCCACATCGAAAATAAAGACCCTTCTTACGCCTCTCCTCCCATTCCGAGCGAGACAAAGAGTGAATCCCTCTATCACGTGGTAATTTTGAAGGCACATCAATAGAATCCCTCGACGATGATTGCTGAATTGAAGGATTAAATACCCCGATGGAGAAAGTAGTCTTAGGGCCATCAGCCTTAGTTTGGTCCAACTGATTAGATTGATCCATCAGAGAAACATTAGAAGACACACGAATTTGAGATTGGCTCATTAAAGAACCGCGGTCCAAATTGAAATCGGTACCCAACCCCCCTAATAATGGTAGCGGAAGCGAGACTGAGAAATCGGAATTTCCGATGGCCATAGCATCTCCTCCATGTCCTTGGCTAAATACATAGCGTCCAGACGTGATTGAGGACGATGGAGACGAACCCAACGCTTGACCTCATCACGTAAGCCGGCGATAAAATACCCCAAGGCCTGAGATTCTGGCAGCTAAGGAACGAGTGAAAGTAAATACTCAAAATCATCAATATAGTTATGAATTGAAGAAGATTGTTTGATTGTGGCCAATTGTTCATACGGATTCTGGATTTCAAGGCCACTAAAGCGCTGTAACAATTTGGAATTGTTCCCAGGTAATTGATTCATGAACTTGTTTGACAATAGTAAACCAATGTTGAGCAACCCCAACCTTACTCAATCGAGCCAAACGAAGTCTAACGGAAGGAGGAGTATTATTAATGTCGAAATACAACATGGCTTTTGGAATCCATCCTTGTGGATCGAAACTGTAATTGAAAAGTCTATTTTCATATATTATAAAACAGGAGAATACATACATATATAGACATATACAAAGAGCTAAACTAAAACCCTACGGGCCTATTGTACATGGGCCGAGATTATGCTTATGTATTAACTATCTAACACTCCCCCTCAAGTTGGAGCATAGATATCAATCATGCCAAGCTTGTTACATATAAAACTAATTCGACTTCCGGTTAACGACTTAGTGAAGATGTCTGCTAACTGATTTCCTGTTCTAACATGCGAAGTCGTGATCGTCCCATCTTCTATCTTCTCCCGTGTAAAATGACAATCTACTTCAATATGCTTGGTCCTTTCATGAAACACAGGATTATTCGCAATATGCATTGCCGCCTGATTGTCACACCATAAACTCATAGGCTTTGATTGTGCAAACCCAATCTCACAAAGTAGATTACGTAGCCATACAAGTTCACAAGTGGTTTGTGCCATAGCCCTGTACTCAGATTCTGCACTTGATCGAGACACAACACTTTGTTTCTTGCTCTTCCAAGAAATGAGATTGCCTCCCACGAAAACACAATATCCAGTGGTAGATCGTCTAGTAGTTGGATCTCCAGCATAGTCAGCATCTGTAAATCCCTCTACAGTGTGATGACCACGGTTTTGGTACAATATACCTCGACCGGGCGCTCCCTTCAGATACTTTAAAATATGTTTGACCGCCTCCCAATGTGAGTTCCTTGGAGCTGACATGAACTGACTCGCAACACTTACTGGATAAGCAATATCACGACGGGTAATGGTAAGATAGTTTAGCTTTCCGACAATTCTTCTATACTTCTCTGGGTTCTCAAGTAGCTCACCGTCATCTGGTATTAATTTAACATTTGGTATCATCGGTGTATCACATGGCTTGATATCAGTCAAATCAGAATCTCTCAATACATCCAGGCAATACTTCCGTTGAGACAAGGAAATTCCCTTTCCACTACGCGAGACTTCAATTCCCAAGAAGGATTTCAAAGAACCTAGGTCCTTTGTTTGAAATCGAGTTCCAAGAAAAGCTTTTAGCTTCTGGGTGCCAATCACGTCACTTCCAGTAATCACTATATCGTCGACATAAACAACAAGTAAAATGCATCCAGATGGTGATGAAGTAAAGAAGACTGAATGATCGTATGAGCTCCTTCGTAAGCCAAAATCAGCGACCACTTCATTAAATTTCCCAAACCAAGCACGGGGTGATTGTTTCAAGCCATACAATGATTTCTGCAATTTACACACTTTCCCACACTCCCCCTGAGCAACAAACCCAGATGGTTGCTCCATATAAACCTCTTCAGTTAAATCACCATGTAAAAATGCATTCTTGACATCAAGTTGATGAAGTGGCCAATCATAAGTAGTAGCTAGAGAAACATATAATCGAACAGATGAGAGTTTCGCCACAGGAGAAAATGTCTCTGTATAGTCCACCCCATATGTTTGGGCATAACCTTTAGCAACCAGACGAGCTTTACTCGAGCTATAGAGCCATCAGGATTAACCTTCACAGTGAAAACTCACTTGCAACCAATTGCCTCTTTGCCAATAGGTAAATCTACCAAAGTCCAAGAACTATTATGATCAAGGGCATTCATCTCCTCAATCATAGCAGTACGCCATCCATCATGGGCTAATGCGGCACCAATAGTTTTGGGAACAAAAATAGAGTCTAGATTGGCAATAAAAGCACGAGAAGAAGCAGACAAGTTATCATACGAAACAAATGAAGCTATAGGGTATGTACACGTACGTTTACCTTTTCGAAGAGCAATAGGGAGATCAGAGTCGGAAGATGGGGGATGATCATTAGTTGCATCTCGAGGAGGATCTTCCAACGAAGTGGGGGGTATAGGATCAGGTTCCGATGTAGAGTGAGGACGCCTTGTATATACTTGACCAAAGCGATCAGGATGACGTGAAGGGGTGGGTATAGTATAAAGAAACACATCATCAATCTCCTCCTGACTACGAGAAGAAGAAACCGAAAAGAACGGAATAGTTTCCTCAAAGGTGACATCTCGTGAAACAACATATCGTTGATGTGCAGGCGAAAAACATGTGTACCCTTTTTGAATACGAGAATATCCGAGGAAAACACACTTAAGAGATTTAGGATCTAGCTTAGTGATATGGGGTCGAGTATCTCGAACAAAACATGTACTGCCAAAAATCTTAGGAGAGATGAGAAATAATGGCTTGGTCGGAAAAAGAATTGAATAAGGAACATCACCATCCAGGATAACCGAGAGCATGCGATTTATTAAAAAACAAGCAGTAGACACAGCATCAGCCCAAAACTGTTTCGGAACACTCATCTGAAACAAAAGTGTGCGAGCAACCTCAAGAAGATGTCGGTTTTTTCGTTCAGCAACCCCATTTTGAGCAGGGTTGTCAACACAAGACGATTCATGACGAATTCCGTGCTCAAGCATATAAGACCGAAATGACTCAGATGTGTACTCTTTCGCATTATCACTTCTTAAAGTTTGAAGAGAGACATTAAATTGTGTTTTGATTTCAGTAACAAAGGAACAAAAATGCGTAAAAACTTCGGAACGATGTTTCATCAGATAGTGCCAAGTAACACGAGAGTAATCATCGACAAAAGTAACAAAATACTTAAAACCAGCTTTAGAGGTAACAGGACATGGACCCCAAACATCAGAATGAACTAACTCAAATTGGGACGCAGCCCGTTTATTGACTCTAGGACTTAAATGGACACGTTGATGTTTAGCAAAGTGACACGACTCACAATATAAAGACGATAAAGACGAAAACTCTGGACATAATTTCTTCAGATTTTGGAGCGAACGATGACCTAATCGGCAATGGACTTCAAAAGGAGAAGATGATCTAGAACTTGCTAATGAATGTGGTTGTGAAGATTCAAATATATATAGGCTATCAGATACCGATCCTTTACCAATAATCCGCTTCGTCGAAAGATCCTGAAAAATGCAATGATCAGGATAAAATGAGGCACAACATTTCAAGTCATGAGTAAGTTTACTTACAGATAACAAATTGAACGAAAAATTAGGTAAATTTAAGACAGATGATAATGAGATAGAAGGAGTAAGAGAGACAGTGCCAGAACCAAGGACCCGATGGGTAGACCCATCAGCAATTGTGACATGAGAGGATGGTGTATGAGTATGAAAATCAGAAAGTAAGTGACGGTTACCTGTCATGTGGTCTGAAGCACCAGAATCAATAACCCATTTGGAGGCCAAAGTAAAAAGACAGTTGCTAGAGTTACCTGTCTCGGCAAAAGCGGCAGTTGGAGCAAGAGAATTCCTAGATTCCGTAAGGCGAGCATACTCCTCAGAAGAGATAGTGACACTATTCTCAATTGCGGAAGCACTATTAGCAGATGAAGCATTATTAGCATATGTAGTTTTTTTTATTCTTAGCTAAGAGTTGCTTGCAAGTGCGCGTGGTATGTCCCAATTCATGACAATAATAACACTCAACAATCGAATCAGAAGTAGATGTGTCAAGGGATCTATTACCATGGCCCCCTAGAGCCACCTCGGTAACCACCACGAGCTCCGCGTCGATAACCACCACGGAATCCCCCACGACTAACCAGAGCGCTGTTTTGATCTGTGGGTTGAGAAGACTGAGGAGACTGAGTACCTTCATGACGAAGAACGCGAGCAAATGTTTCCTGAAGAGTAGGGATGGTGGATTCATTCAAGAACTGAGATCGAATAGCATCAAACTCTGGTCGCAGGCCAGTCAGAAAACTAAGAACTGCAATCTGTTCTCGTTGAATTTGCATAGCCTTAACATCCACACTTAATGGAAGAAGTGAGTTGAGCTCCTCATATATCTTTTTAAATTCCATGACATAAGCCGTGAGCGAGCGGTCTTGTTGTTCCCCACGATGAAACGACTTACAAATAGTATAAATTCGAGAAATATTACTCTGTCCAGAATATAAGAAATCTAGGTAATCCATTAACTCCTTAACATACTCACAGTGATTAACTAACGAAGTAACTGATGGTTCGATCGAATTAATAATTTGAAGAAACAGACGAGCATCATTCTGCAACCAGAGGTCTTGAGCATCACCCTTAGGAGGGTCAGAAGTGAGATGAGATGCTTTTCCCATGCTTCGTAGATAAAGACGAATAGTTTTGCTCCATTCGAAAAAATTAGAACCATTTAATTTATTATCCGTGAGTCGAGTTACAACCGGGAGTACCTCGGATGGGTTTGAACCGCTTAAAGACCCTTCAACACCTTTAGTCATCTTCGTGAGGCAAAAAAAAAACAGCAAATAGAAACTAAAACAAATAACCTTAATGTTACCAAAACCCTGAAACCGAAATAATCACCCACTAGCAGCCTTAGACAGAAACTTTTAGTGAACAACTCGACACAATCACACCAGGGATCAAGTCGGAAACCAAAACGACGCTGGCAGAAAAAAGTCGACGGCAAACGGTGGCCAGACATGCCTACACGCGCCGGCGCGTGGACGGACGGCGGCGGCTGGTGGCGGTGCGTGAGACGGCGGCTGGTGGTTGAACTCACTGGGTTCGATCAATGGACTTGTCTGAATGGTTCTATCGGGGTGGTGAGATCTGAAAAGCACTCAAGCAGGGTGCTTTAATTTAACGGCAAAAACCCTAGTTGGGACGTGACGGAAACCCTAGTTGCCACGATGAAAACCTAGACTGAAGCTCTGATACCATGTAATTGAAAAGTCTATTTTCATATATTATAAAACAGGAGAATACATACATATATAGACATATACAAAGAGCTAAACTAAAACCCTACGGGCCTATTGTGCATGGGCCGAGATTATGCTTATGTATTAACTATCTAACAGAAACCATAGTATTCAGCCAGTTTAATTTTCTTCACGGCCCAAGGGAGAATCGAAGCACCAAATGGAGGAGTTTGGCCACCATCAGCATCACCTCCCAACTCGATTGGGATCCCACCGCCACTGTCTGATTCGGGTCGTTTCCCTTGCTGCTTCATAAATCCCATCATAACCTTATGGAACTCAGCAGATTCTAAACGATCGATTTCCAATGATTTAAGAGTGGATTTGATTTCTGTGACATCAGATTGAATTTGACGAATTTGTTCGTCATGTTGCTCCATGCAATTTTGAAGAGAGGATAAACGAGTCTCCATTAAGAATGAAGAAACAGAAGTAGAAGCAGAATACTTGGAAGGATTGGTAGAGACAGAATCGGCACCGGTGTTACAGATTCAGAATTTCTATTAAGAAGAACTAAGGATTAATGAAGTAGAATTGCAGAAAAATTGATTACAAAACAGAATTAAAACCCACAATCAGAATGATTGTTCCAGGGAGACTCCCTTTCTTACAACCAAACGGTTGGAGACCCCTCAAAGCCACTAAGCAATGAGCCAAACAATTCTCTAACAATATTTCTGCACACCACACATCACTCTCCTCGCCTTTATTTATGGATTTCCTCACTAACTAACTACTACTAATTTCCCTATTTTACCCTTTCTAGAACTAACTAGCATGTTCCTATCATTGGCTGACTTTCAAGAAGACGGCGGTCTATCCCAAATCGCTAGAAACTAATAATAATCTTCCCAAATTTTTTGTCTGCCTTCCTAATGATTTAGTTAATCCCCTATATATAGAGAATAACTTAATTTCTATTGCTAACCATTGATTATTAAATTATGCCGAGGTCTACTGCTAACCCTATGTAAAAAACTGTACACCCTAATGTTGTTGGCTTTATTTGATTATTGAGTTACAAATAAGTTTAGCATGATAGAGAGAGGCCCTCTCCGAGAGGGCTGCCTCGAAAGCAGACCTATATTATGTATCATTACTGTTTTGTGTTTTTTTTCTAACATAGTCCGTGTCCTATCAGGATGCATGTATAATCTTTAAATCTCATGCATGATGCATACCAGTGAAGTGAAATTTTAGTAATGGCTACTCTCTCTTGTTTGTGCTGTTAGATATATCTACATGACTATTAAAAGTCAAATGCATTGGATAATATCTGACATTCTCATTGTTAGTATTCTCTCTTAGGTTTGTGCCTACAAAGATGGAAAAGTGATCATCGATACTGCTGCTGGGGTTCTTGGAAATTACGATCCTTCTCCAGTTAGGCCTGATACCTTATTTCCTGTTTTCTCCGTAACAAAGGGAGTCACAGCGGGGATGTTACATTGGCTGGTTGATAAAGGGTATGTCCTTGACCCATAATTTCTTCCTTCTAATGGTTTTATCGTTAAGGTGTAGTATACATGTATTTATGTTAGGTAATGTCTTTTATGGAAATTATATTCTATCATAATAGCCCACAATGTACTCAATATATTTTCAATTTAATTGGTATAATCACTGAATCACTGATAAATGTGCTTCTAAAGAACCATTATTTACATGTATTGTTGGATTCGAACACTCAAATGCACAGGAATTCTTACTAAAATATAAACTTTATTAACAATCTTTGAAATCACACTTACAATTGTTTACATAGGACCCTATTTATACTAATCAAAAAGTTGAGTTGAACCATCGTGACTCTTCGTACATACCCATTTCACAAAGGGTTGTGTCTTTTTGGATAAGACACACCTTTTCAATTTTGCGATATGCTAATTAGGTCCTTCTACTTACTTTAATTACATATTCATACAACATACTTTCGACAAATACATAATTAACATACTAAACTATTTTATGATGATTGTGATTAATCCATCATTCACCCGTTAATAGCAATGACGATCATCTTGTCTATAGCAATGTAGGTTCTTCGTCGCTTTGATAAATGAGATGTGCTTCTTGCGTCTTGTCCTTCTCTTTTCATTTTGAGCATTCGTATGCAAAGTGGCCAAATTCACCACACTCATAACATCTCATTCCGTTCTTGTTTTGTTCTCGATTCGTACCTCTTTCACGTTCGTTTCCTCCTTTATTAAAGTTTCTTCCTCGACCTCTGCCTTGGTGTTGAACTCTTGAATTTGCCATTAGAAGTTTGTCTTAGTGATCTTCTTGTGGTTTATCTTGACCTTTAAGGCGTTCTTCAAAAGTTGTTATTCATCGTGTTGCTTCTTCAAATGACATCTTATCAACTTCTGAGTTTTGTTCAATGGATGCTACGATCGGTGGAAACTTCTTTGTGACTGAGTTCAGTAACTTTCTTACGAGTATTTTGTCTTTAAGATTTAAACCAAGACTTTTTAACTTTGCCTCTTATGCTTCCCAATTTTCATGCAAAGTGGCTCACATTTTCGTTATTCTTAATCTTTAAAGTCTCCAATTCGCTCCATAAAAGTTTGTAGGCGTGCTTGCTGAGCTCGGTTTTCTCCCATGTATCCTACTTTAATAGACTCCCATACTTTTTTCGCACTTGCGTACTGTGAAACTTGCATAAAAACATCTTCCAGCAATGTTGTTAGTATCATTGCTTTTGTTGTTTGCATCTTTCTTTCATCTACATCTTCTGTGGCATCAAGTGTTTCCCAAAGACCATATGCCTGTAGTATTGATTCCATTATGATTTCCCAGGTAGTGTAATTTGTTTCATTCACTGAAGTGTTACACTTTTCTCACGTATTTGTGTAGATGTTCAATAGACTTTGTAATGTAATGTGTATTGATGTGTAAAACACTGATTACAATGCAAGTATATATAGAGTAACTAATTACAATGATTACTATCTAGTTTAGACTAATTACATTCTAGTCCTTCTACTCTATAAACTATGTCTAATATCCCCCCGCAAGCTAAGGCCGGGGAAGGACCTGTAGCTTGGATCTAAGAAGGAGAAAGCGTGTAGACGAGAGTGGCTTTGTGAAGACATCAACAATCTGATCATCTGTAGATATGAACCGTATGGAGAGTTGTCGCTGGGCAACCTTTTCTCTGACAAAGTGGAAGTCGATTTCAACATGCTTTGTTCGGGCATGGAAAACAGGATTAGCAGAAAGGTAGATCGCACCAACATTATCACACCATAGAGTAGGTACTGTCTGAAGGGGAACATGAAGCTCACGCAGTAAGGCCTGAAGCCAAGTAAGTTCAGCAACAGTGTCAGCAAGAGCTTTGTATTCAGATTCCGTAGAGGAGCGAGAAACAGTCTTTTGTTTCCGTGCAGACCATGAAACAAAGTTAGACCCGAGATAGATAGCATATCCCCCCGTGGATCGACGATCATCGGGGCAACCAGCCCAGTCAGCATCGGAGAATCCAGTCAGTGTGGTGAAAGTAGAGTCAGAATATGCATGAAGAAGCATACTAGACTTGCATTCAAGTCGTAAACCATACTCAACGGTACCTAACAAATAACGTAGAATGCGCTTGACTGCGGACCACTGATTGTCTGTTGGAGAGTGCATGAACTGACAAACCTTGTTAACAGCATAAGCAATGTCTGGACGAGAAAGAGTGACATACTGAAGGGCCCCCACAATTTGACGATACTTAATTGGATCGGTGAAGGGCGCACTGTCACCTAGAGCAAGGTGCGCATTAGTAGTCATGGGAGACGGAACCGGTTTCGCATTCGATAGACCTGCACGCTGTAGGAGCTCCAGAATATACTTTTTCTGTGAGAGAATCAAGTCTGGGCTGTTGCGAATAACCTCAACACCAAGAAAGTATGAAAGAGGACCCATATCCTGAAGAGGAAAACTCTGACTAAGACGGCTAACTACAGTATCAATGGCTTGGGAATTGTTGCCTGTGAGAATAATGTCATCGACGTAGACCAACATGTATAAAAGCGTGCCTTGTTGAGAATAGATAAACAGTGATGGGTCAGTCCGTGAGCCTCGAAAACCAAGAGCCTGAAGAGCGGAAGAGAGGCGATGAAACCATGCTCGAGGAGCCTGTTTTAACCCATATAAAGCTTTGTGAAGGAGACACACATGATTAGGCGCTCAGACTGTGGGTCCAGGCAACGGTAGCCATGATGGAGTAGCCAAGGAAAACACACGGAGTGGAACGGAAGTCCATTTTGTGTTTGTTGTATGGACGGAGATGTGGAAAACACTGACACCCAAAGACTCGAAGAAAGGAAAAATCTGGGGGACGTTTGAATAAAAATTCAAAAGATGAGATATTAGAGTTAGTTCTAGACGACATGCGATTAATGAGATAGACAGCTGTATCAAAGGCAAAATGCCAGAAACGTTGAGGAACATTAGAGGCGGCTAGTAAGGTATAAGACCGGTTTCGACATGTCGATGACGACGTTCAACAGAACCATTTTGCTCACTGATATGAGGACACGAGAGACGATGAAGGATGCCGAGAGAGGAGAAGAATTGAGAGAGATTCCGAAACTCCCCTCCCCAATCGGTTTGAACGGTTTTTAGTTTTGTTTGGAATTGGCGTTCAGCCATGACAAGGAAACTTTTAAAAGTAGCATACACATCAGACTTAAGTTTTAAGGGAAAAATCCACATGAAACGAGAGTAATGATCAACACATAATAGAAAGTAAGTGTGACCATCAAACGAGGCAACAGGAGCAGGGCCCTAAACATCACAAAATACCAAATCCAAAACACTCGAACTTTTATAAATAGAAGGTAACAAATGTATCCCAACAGAACAGGAATTACAAAAAGAACTACTAGAAGACTCATTATTTAAAGGTAAACTATACTTAGAAATCATAGAATGAAACAGCTGTTGATGAGGATGGCCGAGTCGGTGATGCCAGATAGTGGAGGAAGCACGGGTAGTGGAGAATCCGACCTTAGGAAGAGGTTGATTCGTAGGAAGATGAAAGGAGTAGAGACCACCATTACTTGGACCAGTGAGGAGGATGGTGTGTGTAGACTTGTCCTTCACAACAAAGAAAGTGGAGTGAAATTCAAAAAACACATCATTATCAAGGCAAAATTGTTGAACAGAAAGTAAGTTTTGTTTAGAATGTTATTAAGGCTAAAAGTTTTGTTAGGAGAGTAATATTGAGTGGAACCGATATGAAGGATGGGTAAGCCCTCACCATTGCCAACATGAAGATTATCAGTGCCGGAGTATGCCTCAGAGTGATCGAAACTAGACAGGTCTGGTGAGACATGGTGATTGGAACCTGTATCCGGAATCCAAGAAGTGGACATGTTGGAGCGCAGATCTGTAAAATTAGCTGACGGAGGCTGCCGGGACCTAATAGTAGAGGGATCGCGATTTGGACACTGAGATGGAATGTGGCCAATTCCACACCTGTTGCAAGTTCCAAACACAGTTTTTTGAGTAGAGGCCCACGGAAATTGATCCCGATTACCGCCTGTTTGACTGCGGTTAGTGTTGTAGTTTCCACGGCCACGGCTATTTCCACGACCACGACCACGACCATGATAATTACCAGACCTGTGTGTATAATTAGCCTGTGCAAGAGGAGTAACAATAGATTGTACCTGAAGACCAAGCTGAGAGAGGGCATGCTGAAGAGCTTGGAGCTGATCAGGAGATGGAGTAGTACCAGAAGAAGATGAGGTGCGAGGATTACCAGCAGTAGTAGTAGACAGGAAGGCCTGAGAGGGCGGTATGACTGGAGCAGGCTTCTGGATCATGTAATCATGGTCTGATAATAGCGCAAAAAGTTCAGCGAAAGTTATTGGAGACTGGCGGCCAATAAGAGATGATTTCAAACCATTGTATTCGTCTCGAAGACCCGAGATAACCACATAAACCAGATCTTTTTCTTTTGTCGGTTCACCAATGTTGGCGAGAGCAGTAGAGTATTTCTGAGCCCTAGTCAAATAGGCTGTAGCAGTTTCATCAGGTTGCATCTGAAGCTTGAGCAGTTGATTTTTAAGGGTGTATTCCCGAGAAGAAGTGTGTGGGGCATATGCACGTTCAAGAGACAACCACAAATCTCGAGAGGTGGTGCCTTGAACATGCTGAAAAGAGGCCTCAGAGATGGTGGAAATAATAAGCATACGTACGTGGGCGTCGTTGGAGATCCAGGCGGTGTAACTAGGGTTCAATTGTGGCAGTGGTACTGTGGTTCCATCTTTGTCAGAGAGGAGATGATAGTCGGAGGAGGGCAGAGAAGTGTGCCATCGTGTGCCATCCACGTATCCAAACAGGTTATTTGTAACAAGAAACGGGTGAAGCATAGTTTTCCAGTAGCCATAATTGGTTGGGGAGAGAGTAAAGGCAAACTTGTGTGAGTTATGGCTGGTTTTCTCAGCCGAAGTGAGGGCTGTAATAGAAGCCATTGTGGGCGGCAGCAGTAAGTATATCAGCAGCAGTAACCGAATCCTTGTCCGTTCCAGAATTCTGGTTCGTATCAAACTCCTTTTGAAGTCATACACAATCAACAACCAGATCATGAATCAATGAGGGTGTTTGGGTGTCTTGCGTATTACAGAAGTACACATACGCAAGGAGATAAGTTCGGGATACGGGGGAGACTAGGTGTTTTCGTGGGTTACCCACAAGGAACAAAAGCATATAAGATATATGATCCTGAACAAAACAAGATCATTATATCTAGAGATGTGAAGTTCGTTGAAGAAAACTTTCCAGATCAAACGCCTTCGACGGTACATCCCTTAGCCAACTTTGTTGCTTATGACAATTTTTCTAACACACATAAAGCTTTTTTGTCGGCCATTGATTCAAACAACGAGCCAACACATTTTAATCAGGTTGTACAAAACGAAAATAGCCATGAGAAAAGAGATTCGGGCCTTAGAAGAAAATAGAACATGGACGCTCGACTACCAGATGGAAAGAAAGCCATCGACTCCAAATGGGTATATAAAATTAAGTATAAACCAAATGGAGATATCGAGAGATACAAGGCTCGACTTGTAGCGAAGGGTTATACACAGTTGGAGGGTATTGATTTCCATGATACATTTGCACCGGTAGCCAAACTCGTGACTCGCTGTTGCCGTTAAGAAAGGATGGCACATTCATCGGTTGGACGTTAATAACAAAGGAGGATGCATACATGAAGATACCACAAGGTTTTGGAAGAAAAGAAGACACTAGAGTACGTAAGCTAAGAAAGTCACTTTACGGACTCAAGCAAGCCTCAAGGAATTGGTACCAAAAGTTCACCACTTCATTATTAAAGATTGGTTTTCAAGCAGACAGGTGCAGACCATTCCCTTTTTACGCTCAAGGGAAAGAACATGTTTGTAGCAGCTCTTATCTACGTCGACGATGTCATAGTGGTTGGCGATAATCTTGAAAAGATTCAAAAAATAAAGGACTATCTCGACAAAGAATTCAACATAAAAGTCCTTGGGGTTTTGAAGTACTTTCTTGGTATCGAAGTAGCTCGAACGAAATAAGGATTGGTGCTAAGCCAATGTAAATACACCTTGGATATCTTGGAAGACGCTGGTAAGTTAGGGTGTCGTCCTAGTCTCTTTCCGATGGAGCAAAATTTAAAATTGGATAAAGATGAAGACGGATTGCCCACGGACCCAAATCAATATCGTAGGCTTGTTGGAAGGCTGCTTTACTTGCAGGCAACGAGACCTGGCATCACTTACGCTGTTAATGTATTGAGCCAGTTTGTCAGCAACTCGAATCAAAGTAATTTAGAAGCTGCCGACCGGGTCTTAAGGTATCTTAAGGCAACTGCAGGGCAGGGAATTCTTTTGGCTAAAGGGGGTGGGAATAACTTGACTGCGTATTGCGACTCAGACTGGCTTGGATGCCCTTTCACTCGAAGATCACAAACTACTTGCTGCTTTTGGGGGGAGCACCAATATCCTCGAAGTCAAAGAAACAATATGTTGTTTCCAGGTCGTCAGCCGAAGCGGAATATAGAGCCATGGCAACAACCGTCAGCGAAATTCTGTGGATGAGATGGCTGCTAAAAGAAATTGAAATTCCACCTAGCGGACCAACTCAATTATTCTGTGACAACCAAGCAGCCCGTCATATAGCCAAGAATCCAGTGTTCCATGAACGTACCAAACATGTGGAAATGGATTATTTCTTCGTCACGGAACGAGTTGAGTCTCAAGAGATAAAACCCATGAACATCGATACCAAACAAATCGCTGACATATTTACCAAGCCTTTAGGGACACGACAATTCCATATGCTACTTGACAAGCTGGGCACTCGAAACCTCCATGCCTCGGCTTGCGGGGGAGTAAAGGGAAACAGATCAATTCTCTCCATAATTCTCTCCATAAATTGTGTCAATCTTTTCCTTTTTTAGTTGTTGTTTTGCATATATATGCAGACCTTTTGTATAGACTTTTCAAGAAAATATTAGAATGATGAAATTCTCCTAATTTTTATTAAAATGCACACAAGAATTCTTACTAAAATATAAATTTTATTAACAATCTTTGAAATCACACTTACAATTGTTTACATAGGACCCTATTTATACCAATCGAAAAGTTGCGTTGAACCATCGCGACTCTTCGTACATACCCTTTCACGAAGGGTTGTGTCTTTTTGGACAAGACACACCTTTTCAATTTTGCTATATGCTGATTAGGTCCTTCTACTTACTTTAATTACATATTCATACTACATACTTTCGACAAATACATAATTAACATACTAAACTATTTTATGATGATTGTGATTAATCCATCATGTATCAGAAACATGAAGTAGGTACGATAACTGTTGGTGATGCATTGTTTTAAAATTAGGATCAGCATATTTTCTTAATAATCTACAAAAGATTTTTTTTGACAATCTTCCCCTGATTTTGTGGGATTGCTGTTATCTACGTACTCTATTTAAAGTGACCAGAATTGTGTTATTGAGGTATACTAAAAATATTCACTCTAGTTTTGATGTCTATCAATAACCATAACACTAACACAAGTTACACAACAGTCCCTGCGGCCAGCCCAACTGCCTTGCCTTGATAGATCTCTCACCTTTGGCTTATCATCAACTTAATATCTAAAACAGATTTCTTCGTATTGTTCTTAAGGAGTGATATATGGACCATCCTCTTTTTATGAATTCTAGGGATGATTCAGAGGAGTCACTACTGTTAGGATTTTTTATTCCTTTCAAAAAAAATTTAATAGCCATATGTCTGATTCGGTCAAATATTAGTGAGTGAACCATGGTATAAAGCATGTTTATGTTTCCGTTAAAAGGTGGATGGGCTTAATACCAATTCTTGAATAGCTTTCTAAATCTTATGACCTGTATTATAGAACAGATAGGTCTTGCCAATATTGGTATTCATTGAATTAATCGGCCATGTCACAACAATTGAATTCTTGGGTTTCCTAGACCTTGTAACTATCATCTTTTCAACACAATGACTGATTACAGAAAAAATGGTTCAATGGTAATGATATAACAGAAACGATAACACAGCCCACAAAAATTGTGAAGATCAGGTGCTATGAAACAAAGCCAGACTTGAAAACTGAAACAACATGAGACTTGAATAACTAAAAAATTCTTTTATTCAGAATTGTACCATATTTATATGACTACTGTGAGGTTAGTGACTTGAATTAGTTGTAATAGTTCAGGGGGTTTAGTGTAATTCCCTGATAGTTAGATTAGAGTTATTCTTGGTTAGTTTCGTAATGATTAGTATAAATAAGTCCTATGGGTTAATGAGGACAATAACTCAAATTGTAGTCATGTACTCATGTAACCCAATTTGTTAGTGAAATTGAATATTCTTTCTTTCTTGATTCACATTTGTGGGTTTTCTGATTTTATTGAGTTCTTGGTTTCAGTTCTGCCATTTTTGTTTCTGAAATTCCTAACAAGTGGTATCAGAGATAGGTTGTGATCGTTGTTCTTTCTGAAATTTGAATTTAGCAATAGATTAGAAATCGTTCTGGCCAAAAAAAGTCAGAATTGGAAATTGTTTTCTGTGGAGTCCGTCTTGAAGATTGCAACCAGATCTTGCAATCGATCTTGTTCTTTCCGATTAGAATTCACAGTACCAATTGGAACTTTTTCTGGGGACAGAAGCGATCTTGGGTGTACAATTGATTTCAAGAAATCAATTTTGGGAAATTGTTCAACTGAAAATTGGAATCGCTACTCCCAATTGCAATCTTGACAATCGTTTCGTCAATCTTGAAGTCCGATTCAATAAATCGATTCTGTTTTGTTCATATGGCTGTGTCCTGCTTAGGTTTTTTGAATGGAGTCTATTTTTGAATCTGTTTCGCAATTGAAGAAGTCAGCCTGTGAAATTGCTTCTGAATTTGTTTTTGCCACTGTGATAGTGCCAATGAATCTGGAAATTAGCCATCGATTCAAGTTTTGGAATCGATTTGGCTATTGTTTTTAACCATCGTCGTTGACGCTGTTGAGTTTGGTGATCGGAATTATGAAATTGACGTCTATGACTTGATGTTCAGTTTAAGGTGGAGTCGGCAATTGAAATTTGATTTTGACTTTGGAGGTCATCTTGGCAATCTATTTTGCAATTTGGTGGTGCTGTGTTTGATTTTCTTTGAAAGAAATCAAGTTCAGATTTGGGTCATTCGTCTTGGTCTCGTTGTTTTCTTTTTCTTGGTTTGTTTGAGTTTTGGGTTTCAAGTAAACGAATTCTTGAACGTTGTTGCTGGTGAACGTTGCTACTGTCTTGAAATATGAATTCGCAAGTCGTAAGAAATTGATTTGGATGTTTGGGTTTAGTCTTGAATCAAGTTTGGATTTTGGCGATTTGTATTTATCTCGGGTTTTTTTTGTTTTCCTTGATTCGTTTTGAAGACAAAATGGTCATTTTGGGTTTTTCTTGAATGACGATTTAAGAATTTAGGTATCGACTCATTTCGTATGTTCGGTTTAGTTTCGGTATTAGAGCTGCGTTTTTTTGGATTCACGTTGATTCAAGAATCAGTGTTGATTGAATTTCGAGTTGTTCGATTTTGAAGGAATTTAGATAGCGATACAAGTTCCGTTTGATTTTTGATTTGTTCTTTATGACGATTGGTTTTCGGGTTGTTTCGTGATGTCGGGAAAGTGTATCATTAGTTTTTTGTGATCTACAAATTTTGGGTTATGGCGTTCCGGTTTGTTCAAACCGTGATTTGGGATTTCGGTTGTCGATCGTTTGTTTGCCTTTTGAAAACTTAGTATTGTTGGCTTCGTGTTTGAATCTTGGTTGGTCCAGTAACAAGTTTTGGTGGAGTTTCTCATTTGTTTTTGGTTACCCGTTAGTTTTGGGGTATTTGGGAGAAATTACACATTAGTATTTGGTTGCGATGATCGTTGTGATTTTGGGTCCGGATTGTGTTGATCGGTTGATAGGTTCCGGCGTTGTTTTTGGGTCGTCGTTTTTGCGTTGTTTCGGGCCGTTTGGATATTTTGTTTTGGGCTATCGTTTAGTTGCGACATTTGGTAACCGGTTGATTTTGGATATGGTTTTTGTTCTCCGGTTTGTTGGTTTTGGTGCACATTGGTGTTTTGAGTTGCATAGATGATATTTATGGCTTCGGGATTAAAGTTTTGGATTTTGGATTTGAATTTGATAGTGTGTTTCCAAATAGGTGGAGTTTGTCACTTTGTTATTTGGTTTGAGAAACACAAATTTGTTTTTGGGATTTGTTTGTTTTGTTTTT
Organism: Centrapalus pauciflorus; assembly: GCA_020465985.1. Taxonomy (NCBI): domain Eukaryota; kingdom Viridiplantae; phylum Streptophyta; class Magnoliopsida; order Asterales; family Asteraceae; genus Centrapalus; species Centrapalus pauciflorus. Next base: position 144,003 of record JAANYP010005244.1, read on the forward strand.
GAAATTCAAGTCAAGGTGGAGATTTGTGAGGTTAGTGACTTGAATTAGTTGTAATAGTTCAGGGGGGTTAGTGTAATTCCCTGATAGTTAGATTAGAGTTATTCTTGGTTAGTTTCGTAGTGATTAGTATAAATAAGTCCTATGGGTTAATGAGGACAATAACTCAAATTGTAGTCATGTAACCCAATTTGTTAGTGAAATTGAATATTCTTTCTTTCTTGATTCACATTTGAGGGTTTTCTGATTTTATTGAGTTCTTGGTTTCAGTTCTGCCATTTTTGTTTCTGAAATTCCTAACAACTACAAATACATGGCAATCACTCCATCTTGGGTATCTACCTTCCTATTCTACCAAAGAATGATCTACCTAAAGTAAGATATTTCTTCCTAACTAAAATAGACGATAATTAGAAGAGTATTTTATTGTACTTTCCAACGGTAAAGAAATATCTTATTCACCAGGTATGTTTGAAAAAGTGACGCCTTTTGGCCAGATGTTCATCTGATAAGAAACGATGTATGATTCAAGTGATTATTATTATTTTTGAACGGCAAAAACACACACCCCCAAATCTTACTCATAAATCTACACCTTTGCCTACAATCATTCTAGTGATTATTGCAGGAAACTAAAGCTGGAGGAGAATGTCGTAAACATCTGGCCAGAGTTCACCTCAAGCAGAAAAGATCTAATAAAGGTCTTGTGATCATAACTTTTTCGGTCCTTATTGAGTTTCTTTATAGCTGCCAGATATCATGACAAGTACACGCAACTATATAAATTACTAGTCATGTCTTGAAGAGCTGTATGCAGCTCAAGGAAAATAAGTAAGGTTAATGAATAGGCCTTAAAAGAAAGGATCTTAGCCAAAAGTAGCCACATGGTTTCACTCTGTTACCGACAATAGCAACATATTTTGAAAGTAATTAGTAATAGCAATTACTTCTGATTTCGATAAGAATTATGACAATAGTGTCTAAACCCTAGTAGCAGTCACCGCCTAGGATCTCTAACCCTAGCAGCCAACACCTCCGGCCACACAACAGCCGCCACACTCCAAATCGCCGCCTTCCACCACACCACCTGCTATCGCCCACCACCCTAAGCCCGCAATCTGCCACCTCTCCTCTGAAATACCAGCCACCAGCAACCCTATTGCCGCCTTACCTTTCTGCCTACACAACTTACCTGGCTGCCGATTCCCACTAGCCACCCATCTCCTCTCTCTGCGACCGCCTAAGTCTTTCTCCTTTGGGGGTTCTCCAATATTGGCTAAGGCATACTCCAGGGCGCGAGTCAAGTAAGAAGCAGCGGTTTCATCTAGAGTTTGAGAAGCTGGGTTTTGAGAGTGTATTCCCTAAAAAAGGTGTGAGGGGCATAGACACGTTCAAGGGACAGCCACAAATCGTGGGAAGTGAGAACTTGAACATGCTAGAAGAATGCCTCAGAGATGGTAGAAATAATAATCATGCGAACGTGAGCGTCATTGGAGACCCAGGCGGTGTAACTAAGGTTTAATTGGGGTGGGGGTACTGTGGTACCATCTTTGTCGGATGAGGATGGGGAGGCTATGGTCCTCGGAGGGCAAGGTATAGTGCCATCAACATAGCCAAACAGATTGTTGGTGATAAGAAACGACTGGAGCATGGTTTTCCCGTAGCCATAGTTGGTTGGGGAGAGGGGGGTTGGTGGTGTCTGATCGTCTGCAGGGTGGTGGTGAGAGGCGGCCTGTTTGGGCGGTGGCAGAGAGAGGAGATGAGTGGCTAGTGGGAATCGGAAGCCAGGTAAGTTGGAGCGGCAGAAAGTCAGGCGGCAGTAGGGTTACCGGTGGTCGGTATTTCAGAGGAGAGGTGGCAGGAGGCGGGCTTAGGGTGGTGGGCGATAGCAGGTGGTGTGGTGGAAGGCGGCGATTTGGAGTCTGGCGGCTGTTGTGTGGCTGGAGGTGTTGGCTGCTAGGGTTAGAGATCCTAGGTGGTGGCTGCTGTAGGGTTTAGAAATACCTGGCTTTGATACCAAGATAAACTTAGTCATCAGTAATTGTTTGTATATAAAATGGATAATTGCGCTAAAAATCACCCAACTTGTCAGTTTTTTTGTGATTAAAACCCCAAACTATTTTTCGTTGCATAGAAAACCCCGAACTAACTAAAAATCAGTAAATCAAGATTTTATCAGTGGGTAAAATTTTAATTGTTGAAACCGGTTGCCAAGTATTACACATCATTTAAACTCCGTTGATGATGTAATCCCGTTTAATAATTACAATTAAAAATTATCAACGGGGTTTAAATGATGCATAGTACTTGGAAACCGGTTTCAACAATTAAAATTTATTCCACGTAGGTTATTTACAGGTCCACGCAGGATTAATAACCGGTTTCAACCGGTACCCATTGATAAAACCTTGATTTACTGATTTTTAGTTAGTTCGGGGTTTTAATCACAAAACTGACAAGTTGAGGGTTTTTTGTGCAATTATCCTTAAATAAAATACTGATTACAAGGGATTATATAAGAGATACATTTACGCTCTAAACCCTATACCGGTTGCACTCTAATCCCTCTAATATAAGTAAATACATAAGTGTCTAATAATAGATGACCCGGTAACCGGTTTACTTTACTACGTCAATGGGCAAAAGGTAGCAACATAAAAGTTTAAAATAAACCTATTTTCACTTTTAGCGAAATTATAATTAGTTGATTAAATTATTTTTTTCTTCCCTCTAGGTTCACCACGTACTTAATCATACATCTGGTATGCACAATGCTCTGGCTAGCCTTGTGCAAGACAATCCTATGATATTATGTGATTGGAACGAATGCTTGAAACGCATTGCTACAGTCGAACCAGAAACTGAACCTGGTCAAGAACAGCTATATCATTACTTATCATATGGTTGGCTATGTGGTGGCATTATTGAGGTATTTAATAATAGTGGTTATGATTAATTATGATTGTTTGTGTTCTTGGATTTGAAAATACATGAAATCTAATTTAAAGCAAAATATGGACAAAATACAAATACTTCGAATTACCCTGCATAGTTGTTAACTCATGAATCATGATCTAGAATCCTTAATTTTCAACTCAGGACTTGACTCGTAAGAGTCAAAATATTTAAAAAGTATATATAAGTACATAATACACATGTAATTACATAATATATGTTGACCACAATTGATGCATATTCACTAAAATAACTGATATGACATTTATTAAAATGGAAATATCATTTTCCAATAAGTAACTGATAGTCGCTGGAATGATGAAAAACAACAATAAGTAGATGGTGATGATGAACAACGGAAGATAAATTCAAGCAACATGAAGTTGAAATGATGGGTAGAGAGACCCATGGTTGTTGGGTTAGTAGTACCTATAGTCCTTTTTGGTTAAAATTTGAAAACCGATGGATGGTTACAAGTTACAACCAATAGTCCACTTGAAAGATGAAGAACCGATGATGAATTCCTATTTCCTAGAGTAGTTGTTTTGATTTTTAAAGTTGAATGATCGGTAGAGACTGATGCTTAATGGGTTAGTAGTTCTCTAGTCTTTTTTTTTAAATCTTCTGGAAATGGCAAAAAAAAAAAATTGCGAAAGAGTCACAAGTTGACTCGATTTGGAATGAGTCAGACCATGAATCACAAGTTGCTGTCCGAGTCGGTGTCTATACAAGCAAGTCAAGACGTTTTGGGTATTATTTAACTGACTCATACGAGTCGACTCGTGACTTGTACGAGTTTAACAACTATGCCGCTCTCTCTCTCTCTCTCTCTCTCTCTCACGAGTCTCGTGACTCGTACTGGATGACTTTGAAGAGGAGTTGTGTGACTTGTATCATCTTTGAGCTTCTGTTTCATCGTTCTCAATGACTGTTTTTGTTCCTGAATTTACAGCATGCATCAAAGAAGAAGTTTCAAGATATCCTTGAAGAGGCTTTCGTTCACCCACTTAACATCCAAGGGGAGCTTTATATTGGAATCCCTACAGGTATGATTCAACCCATCTTGTATGTGTGTGTTTTTTTTCAATCAGTCTCAAATTTAAATGAAATACTACATATCCAAAAGCACACTGACTCACATACAGGCATGAGGCATATATACATACATGTGTATATATACATATATAGACATGTGTGTGTGTGTATATATATATATATATATATATATATATATATATATATATATATATATATATATATATATATATATATATATATATCAAGTTCAATGGAGTTCCATATTAGAGTGGAGTCCACCCATGATTGGCAATTATCTTCAATTATTTAATGACTAAAATTTAAATTATAAACATATGTGGATGATTGGCAACAAAAGGGTAGTTTAGGTATCAAAATTTACAATTGATAGCAATCAAATATAATCCCAAATTCTTCTCCAATGATACTCCCTTCTGATGGCAGCGAACTTCAGAATCGGATCGAAAAAAAACCCGAACTAAAAGAAACAAACTTAGCAGCAATCTAACCCGAATCTCTCGATACAGTCTCACCACGAGAAATTGAAGTTGGAACTCCCAGATCACCTTTCTAATCTTCTGCCAAAAATTAGAATAGTATGGATAATAGGAACTCTCTCGAATGGAGCATAATTGTTTGGAAATTCAAGTCCCTCTTTCATTTCCAATTTTGCGTACATATGCATCAAGGGAAAAAAAAAACTAACAGCAAACACTACTACCCACGATTCCTACACTTTTGGAAATCTAAATAACTATTTTGACAAAGTCAACAAACCAAAGAAATACAAAACATAAAATAATAAACAAGTTGTGGAACAAAACGTGGGGCTGTTAACTTCAAGCAGCAACAATTGGGTTTTCTAGTTGGGCCAAGGTAACCCACCTTTGGATTGGGCGTGTAGAGATGGGCTCATGGTGCTGAACGGGTGGCTGCCTATCATCTTCCATTTTTAAAGCTTCAGTTGATTAATTGCTCTTATTCTCTCTCAATAAGACTGTTTTAAATAATATTCATATCTTTTTCCTAAAACATATTATTCCATCAATCAAGTCTTCTTTTTGCTACATATGTACTCCGATTTTGTTTCTCAATTTTCTATTCAATCCCTTTATATTAATTCACTAAAAAATTTATTGGTATTTGGAACGATTTTTTTCTTTCATTATTCAATAAAAAAGAGAAATTTCAGAATCTTCTAGAGCTTTTTTTCATACTTATATCGGTTGGTTTTCTTTAAAATCGTTCTTACAATAACTTTAGTTTTCTTAATTGGCTTTACGTTCGCAATTTGTTGTAGGAAGAGGTTGTTTATGAACTAGTTCAGTATGTATAATTACATTTGGACTTATGCATCTGATTTTTTTATAATAGCATATTGACCCAGTGATTTTTGGACATGTGCAAAATGGTTCTGAACATATGTTGTGGTTTATGAACTTGTTCAAATTGTATGGTATATAAATAAGTAGCAAGAAAGTCTAATATGCATGATACATGCACATGTTTGATATAATAGAGATTATAAACTTGTTCAAAATGCATTGTTTACAAATGATCCATAGATTATTTAATTCATTGTTTATAAACTTGTTCATTAGATTAATTTAATGTTAATTAGATTAATTAATTCAAATGAATATGTACAATCGGAAAAATTATGAAAAAAATTAATTCATAAATGAACATGTGCAACAAACATCTACCTATACACATAACACATTCAACGTAAATGAACAAGTGCAAAAAATGAAAATCTATAATAATAAAATCACATTAATAAAATTACGAAATATTGGTTAAGAAAAAAAACCATTGGAGGGAGGGAGGGATAGAGAGAGAGAGAGAGAATCTCATAATTAAAAGGTTATTAATTAAATCATAGTTAATTTAATTTATTCCAACATTACAATTATACCCTTTAATGATTGTAACCAAACAAGGTGGGACTCCAGGACTCCACTCTAATTAGGGACTCCATGGAACCCAACCCTGTATATATAGAGTCTTAAGTTCCATGGAGTCCCATATTAAAGTGGAGTCCTCAAGTCTCCCTATGTTTGGCAATCATTTACCATTATTTTAAGAATGCTATTTAAATCTTGTACTTTTTTAAAAAAGTATGTGGGTGTTTGGACGATAAGGGTATTCTCGGTATGCATTTTTATGATTGATAGATTTCAATTTCAGTCCTAAAATGATACTCAATATCATCAAACGTTTTTGTCTCACTTTCATTATTGCATATTACATATACATATAGATATGAACTAAACATGTATAAGTACATAGAGATAATTCAAATGTAATGTTATAAATCTTTTGTTAAAAATAAGAGTGAAGGACATTTTTGGTCCTTGTGGTTTGATGGTTTACCCGGATTCAGTCCCTTAACCATAATAAGGTCAAATTTCATCCCTATTTTGCTAATTTTGTGCCCTTTTAGTCTCTCATCCGTTAAACTTAACGACACAACCGTTAAATTTATAAGAATGACATTTTTACCCTTTTCATCAAGACGCTTTTAGTCCCTATGGTTTTATTATTTACCCATATATAGTCCAACATTTATTTTATTTTATTTTATATTTATAATTATATTATTTATAGATATACTTAATTCATTATAAACACACTTATTTTATTTATAAATATAGTTATGTTTTAATATTTTATTTACATTTACTATTGTTCGTATTTTATTTAAAATTTAACTTTTATTTTAATTTAAATATATATTTCTTTACTAATTTATTTAAAGTTCATCTTCTTTATTAATTTTAATTTTTATAATATTATTGTTGACATTATATATGTAATTTTGTTAGTTGTGTTTAAGTAAATATAATATCGTCGATAATTTTCCTCTCCAAAGTCACTATTTCTTCAAGTATCTTCCAACCTAATCAATTATCAACACATAAATTATATTATATGTGTTGGATATATATATATATATATATGTATATATATGTATATATATATATATATATATATATATATATATATATATATATATATATATATATATATATAGAATATGGTTCGAGAGAGTACCACCCAAATGCAGCGCACCAGAAGGTACCACCTTTAAAAAAACTTTTTAAAATTTTTTTTTTCATAAACATGTTTTAATTAACATTATGAAGATCGTATGTAAATTTCACATACATTCACATCTCCTAGCTCCTAAAAAATGATGTGAACACACACTTACATAATTTTGAAGACATGTGAACATGCATTTATGTGATGTGTGTTTTCATGCACTTAGAGTGTTCGGATTTGCGTGAAATTCACATATGATCTGTGTAATGTTAATTAGAACATGTTCATGAAAAAAAATTTCAAAAAAATTACTTTTAAGGGTGGTACCTTCTGGTGCGCTGCATTAGAGGTGGTACTCACTTGAACCTAAATCTATATATATATATATATATATATATATATATATATATATATATATATATATATATATATATATATGTATATAATTTATGTGTATATAATTTATGTCTTGGATATATATATATGTTCAAGTGAGTACTATCTACTACACAACGCACCCGAAGGTATCACTCGTAAAATTATTTTTTTGAAATTTTTTTCACAAACATATTTTAATTAACATTACACAGATAATATGTGAATTTCACGCAAATTCGAACACTCTAAGTGCATGAAATCACGCACCACATATATGCAAAATTATGTAAGTGTGCGTTCACATCATTTTTTAGGAGCTAGAAGATGTGAATGTATGTGACATTTACATATAATTTTCATAATGTTAATTAAAACATGTTCATGAAATAAAAAATTAAAAAAAAAAGTTTTTTAAAGGTGGTAGCTTCTGGTGCACTGTATAAGTAGTGGTACTCCTTCGAACCATATTCTATATATATATATATATATATGTGTGTGTGTGTGTGTGTATAATATTTTCAAGTATATTCCAATGTCATTATTTCTTCAAGTATATTCACATATGTATATAATTTATGTGTCGATAATTGATTAGGTTGGAAGATATTTGAAAAATAGTGACTTTGGAGAGGAAAAATATCGACGATATTATATCTACTTAAACACAACTAACAAAACTACATATATAAATGTCAACGATAATATTATAAAAATTAAAATTAATAAAGAAGATGAACTTTAAATAAATTAGTAAAGAAAATATATAATTTTAATTAAAATAAAAGTTAAATTTTAAATAAAATACGAACAATAGTAAATGTAAATAAAATATTAAAATATAAGTATATTTATAAATAAAATAAGCGTGTTTATAATAAATTAAGTATATCTATAAATAATATAATTATAAAGATAAAATAAAATAAAATAAATGTTGGACTATAAATGGGTAAATAATAAAACCACAGGGACTAAAAGCGTCTCAATGAAAAGGGTAAAAATGTCATTCTTACAAATTTAACGGTTGTGTCGTTAAGTTTAACGGACGAGGGACTAAAAGGGCACAAAATTAGCAAAATGGGGATGAAATTTGACCTTATTATGGTTAAGGGACTGAATCCGGGTAAACCATCAAACCACAAGGACCAAAAATGTCCTTTACTCAAATATAAATGAAACCATATACATGCAGCAACTGAACATATTCATACTGCAGCAGTTGAACATGTTCATGCAGCAACTAAATATGTTCATGTGTCTGCACCAGTTGAACATGTACCCGCAGCAATGGAACATGTTTGTATACGAAACCATACCCCCAGTTGAACATGTTCCCACAGCAACTGAACATGTGTATATATATATATATATATATATATATATATATATATATATATATATATATATATATATATATATATATATATATATATGTTCAAGTGAGTAACATCTATTATGCAGCGCACCAGAAGGCATCACTTGTAAAAATACTTTTTTTGAAAAAATTTTTCATAAACATGTTTTAACTAACATAACAAAGATGATATATAAATTTCATGCACATTCACGCATTCTAAGTGTCCGAAATCATGCATATTATTAATATAAGTTCACACATATGCAGATTTATGTAAGTGTATGTTTACATCATTATTAACGACTTAGAAGATGTGAATGTATGTGAAATTTAAATATCATCGTTATAATGTTAATTAAAACATGTTTATGAAAAAAGAAATTCAAGAAAAGTTTTTTAAAGGTGGTACCTTCTGGTGCGCTGCACATTGAGTGGTGCTTTCTCAAAACATATTCTATACACACACACATACACACAAACACATATATATCTATGTGTGTGTGTGTGTATATATATACATGTGTGTCTATATATATACACACATATATATACAGTATGTGTGTATAGATTTAGTTTCAAGTGAGTACCACCAATTATGCAGCGCACCAGAAGGTATCACTCGTAAAAATACTTTTTTTTAAAAAAAATTTCATAAACATGTTTTAATTAACATTACAAAGATGATATATAAATTTCACGCACATTCACACATTCAGAGTGCCCGAAATCATGCATCATATAAATGCACGTTCACATATATGCAAATTTATGTAAGTGAACGTTCCCTTCATTCTTAAGGAGTTCGAAGATGTGAATGTATTTGAAATTTACATATCATCTTTATAATGTTAATTACAACATGTTTATGAAAAAAAGAAATTAATTCTTTTTCAAAGGTGGTATCTTGTGGTGCGTTGATTATTGAGTGGTACATATATATATATATATATATATATATATATATATATATATATATATATATATATATATATATATGTGTGTGTGTGTGTGTGTGTGTGTGTAATATGGTTCGAGAGGATACCACTCATTATGCAGCGCAACAAAAGGTACCACAATTAAAAAAACTTTATTTATTTTTTTTCGTAATAATATTTTAGTCAACATTATGAAGATAATATATAAATTTCACATGCATTCACATATCTTAACTCCTTCAAAATGATGTGAACGTACACTTACATAAATTTGCATGTATGAGAATATACATTTATGTATGAATGATTTCATGCACTTAGAGTGTGTGAATGTGCATGAAATATATATATCATCTTTGTAATGTTGATTATAACATGTTTATGGAAAAAAATTTCAAAAATTTTTATTTGTAAGAGTGGTATTCGGTGCGTTGCATTGTAAGTGGTACTCACTTGAACCTAAATCTATACAAAGAGACATACAGTTGCAGGTTCATCAGCATACCCATGAGATTCCAACTTACACTGTTGTGAATAATCATTCACAATTTTTTTTTCCATGGACATGTATGAGACAATATTAAAAGACTTTTAACAGAAGGAGCAACATCAAAATTCAAAAAATAAATTTTGTGAATGGTAAAAAAAGAAATAATGCGAATTAGTAGTGTACAAAAAAACCGAAACCGGTTCGGTGTTTGGAAAGGCCGTAGGTTTGCAACCGGTTTGGGTTATATCCGTTGGAAAACCGGTTCGGTAACCGGTTTGGAATTATAGCCGCTTTTTTTGCTTTTTTATTTTTTAGTTAATTAAATTTGAACTTTTTAGAAGCTTGAATACGAATTATATTTGATTACGAAGTTTTTAGTAATTAAAAAAATGTAAGTTTGATGTTTTTAGTTAATAAAATTTAAAGTTTTAGTTTATTTAAGGGGTAAAGCCATACAATAGCAACCTACTTTTGAAAATGTATCGATATGGTACGTCTACTTTTTTAATTGTCTATATGGTACGTGTACTTTAATTTTCAGTATCGATATGGTCATTATACATGATAGAGCCCGATTTTTACATACGAAATACGGTTCTAATGGTATGAAAAACAGGGATCCGTTACACATATGGTCATGTCGGTATGAAAAATTGAAGTATAGGTACTATATCGATATTTAAAAAAGTAGATGTACCATATTGATAAATTTTCAAAAGTAGGTTACTATTGTATGGCTTTACCCCTTTATTTAATAAAAATTGAAGTTTTTAGTTATGTTTGAATAAGTTTTTAGTAAAATAAAATGTTTGAATAAGTTTTTAGTTAAAAAACCAGTTTGACAGATTTTCCAGTCCGAACCGGTTGGGTTAGGTTTGAGTTTTTCCCACCCCAAACCGGTCAAAACCGGTTTTGTACACCTCTAGTGCGAATGGATGACCCATTTATATAAATGTGCATGAACATTCACATAATTTTTAGGGACGCAGAAGTGTGAATGTGAAATTCACATATCATGTGTATAACGTTAATTTCAACATGGTTATGTGAAAAAAAAGTAAAATTTTTTTTTAAGGGTGGTACCTTCGGATGCACTTGATTTGGAGAGAGATTTTTTTGAACCTGACTCTACACATGCATGTATGTATATATATATATATATATATATATATATATATATATATATATATATATATATATATATGTGTGTGTGTGTGTGTGTGTGTGTGTGTAGACACACAAACCTTGGACGTCTGTTTTCTACCTGATTAACTATTAGAGTTTATTATGAAAAAAACCAACATATTTTCACGATTTTTGCGTTTTCGTCCCTTAATGTTATTTTTTTTTCAAAAAAATCCTCAAGTAAATTTTTTTTTATATGTTTGTGACCTTTGACTATTAAAGTTCAGTAAACCGTGTTTAAAAACTGAAAAACCGGGTTTTAAAATCCAAATTTCACTAAATCAAAAAGAAAAAGTTTACTTGATAACTTTTATGGAAAAAAAAATAATATGAAGGGATGAAAACGCAAAAAAACGTGACAATATGTTTGTTTTTTTCATAATAAACCCTAACCATTAATGCAATTTCAAGACGTAGGTAATTATTTTTTAAATTTTAATTAAACTAGTTATGATTTTTGTTGTCAATTCGTTGGGGGTCAATTATTTGGTTTATGACTAACTGCAAGCCTGCAACAAAACTGATAACCTGCTTTATGTGATGTTATTTTATCTATTTACTAGGTTAATATCCATGTATTACATGGATTGATATAAAAAATTAGTTATACATTTAAATTTTATACAGAGGTATAATCCCTTAAGACCCTTTAATATTTTTTAAATTAAATACAATAAAACCAATAAAAAGATGACACAGATAAAATCATTGAGTCAATGGTAAAAATGATGACTTTAAGTCAATGTTTATTTCAAAAAAAGAGGGTGAATATGTGATTCAAAATATTTGAATTATGATGTAATATGTAAGTTAATTCAATTATTATCTTCTTATTATTAATTCAAAATTTTTGATTTTTCATTATGTTTTATTTGTTGTTGTGTCATCATCAATCCCATAGAAATCAACAAAATAATTAATTATATTTTTTATTTCTATGAAATATTTTATTTTAAATTGTATAACTTTATTAGAGACCTTAAATAAGACCATATATAAGTTTTCTTATTGAAGATGTTTTAATTAATAATAAATTTTTATTGCCAAAGTGATTAAATCTTGATACAACAATTCTAGCGTCAACTGAAAATATGAGTTGATTAAGATTGTTTGAAATTAATTTATTTTAAAAGATAAATTTTGCAACATTTAGCTTTGTAGTTTTAGAAAATATTAGTACAAATTTTTATTAAAGAAAATGCATTTGAAATTTGAATGATTATTTTTTTTAAATGTGTCAAATTTCATACTTAACATATAAAGATTTAATAACAAAATGTTTTTCAAATTTATTGTATAATAAGGTATTTAATTATTATTTCAATTATTTATTCTTTCATACATTTAAAATTAAAATTTATTATTTTATTGATTTTTTAAAAATTTTTATTTAAAATTTAGATTTTTATTTTACTAAGTGTTTTAAAATTATTTATTTTTTGGAATATTTAAACTTGAGTTTATTATCTTATAGAATTTTAAAATTTTTTATTTTAGCTTGTTAATTTGAAATTTTTATTTAATTATTAATTATAGTTTCAATTAGTTTTGGAAACAAAAATAATAAGTTTCAAAAGTTCAAATAAATGTATTAAATGATATCCATGTTACTAAAATTAATGTAATTTTTTATTTTTGGAAAAAGAGCGGGAAAATGAAAAAATAAGGTATTAAGAGGATGACACGTGGCAAAATTTTTTCTCATTTATTATAATATATAGATTGTTTAATAACTTCAGACACAGAAACACATTCAAACTGTCACAACTTATTATCTATTTATTATTTAATAACTTCAGACACAGACACAGAATCACTTACAAGACTCGCATATATATATTTATTTATATATAGGCATGTGTATATATAATATAATAGGTGGCAAGTTTGACAATCGAATTATCACATAATCATTTTCAAGACTCACATCCAAACTCCCATTAAATATTTATTTTTATATAGGTATGTTTATATATAATAGGCGGCGATTTTTATCAATCTAATTATCACATAATCACTTTCAGGACTCGCATCCTACAATTGTAAAAAGCTGTGTTCAGACTTAGTTTTTTTTTCTACAATGGGCCATTTTGGCTTGTTTGGTCCATTGGCGGAAATCACCACCTCTTAATTTTATTTGTTTGTAATTATATTATTTTGGGATTATAGCAATCCTACAATCCTTCGAAATAGAGTTTGTATGTATAGTTGATGGGTTATGCCTCATGTTGCAATTGCCCATCAGTACTTGTGGTGCTCTAAGAACTGCTAGAATGCTGCTAGCTAGTTGTGCGATGAACTTGTTTCCGTTTTCTTTTCTTCTTTTTTTTTTCACTTATATAAGGCTTATATCATTTTTTCTTTGTTAATGAGTATTATCATGTGTGCTTCAGGTGTGGAATCCCGACTTGCAACACTCACACTAGATACAAATGATCTCCATCAATTTTCAGAAATCAGCAGTCCTAGTTCTCTCTCTAGTCCTAGGTCTATCTCGAGCTCAACTTCCTCCCTGTTCCAGCTCGACATACTTGCTGGCTTAGTTCCCTTATTCAATACACTCAATATCCGTCGTGCCATATTACCTGCCGCTAATGGCCATTGCTCAGCTCGTGCACTTGCACGCTACTATGCTGCACTTCTTGATGGCGGTGTGGTCCCTCCTCGCCATTCATCTTCATCCCAGCCACCATTAGGTAGCCACCCTCACCTTCCCAAATCTACATCCAAAGAAACCCCGGATAAAAAACACAGTGGAAAAAAGAAAGGCGCAAAGAAAGAACCAAAATGTTCCGGCTCGGGTTGCACAACAACTCCCATGAATCCTAGTTATAGCGTGGATGTTGACAGTCTTTGTGATCATAAAATTTTCAATAATGAAAAAATAAAAATCCATGATTCCTTTTTGGGTACTGGGGACTACAAGAATTTGGTTTTTCAAGATGGGAAGTTCGGTCTTGGGTTCAAGAGAGAATACTCGAAAGACGGTTCTCTAATTGGATTTGGTCATGCAGGCTTGGGTGGATCAACAGCATATTGCGACATAAACAACAGGTTTTCTATTTCTGTAACTCTAAACAAGTTGTCTTTCGGGTCTGTGACTGGTGATATAATCCAATTCGTGTGCTCGGAGTTAAATATCCCGATACCCGAAGAATATGCAAATCCTGGCTTTACACCTATCAATTGAAGAATAAAATAGCAACTCCAAATTGTAGCAATTCATACATGAACATGCTCCCTTACTGCCACTTTATAAATCATCTCTATTGTAAATTTGTAATACTTAGTTATATAGTTAACCGTATATATGTGTATATACTTCTGCAATGCAGTAATAATTAGCAGCATAGTTAAATCACCGTTTGCTTCTTCAAAAAAGGTAATAATGATAATTAATGAGTTGTTCTTGACAGATTGTGAATCGTCAGCATACTTGATAGTTTGTTGTATTTTTGCTAGTAAATGTTTATTATTTTTATCATTACTTTCTAGAGTTGTTTCCCTTGAATTGATGGTTTGTTGTTATTTTTTGCTAGTAAAGGCTTATTTTTATTAATTTCTAGAGGTGTTATCCTTAAATTTGGGCCACAAGAGTACAAACGGTCCAAAGTTAACCCAAATAAAATTTGATACATTTTCAATTTGTTTTAACAAACTTGTCTTGTATACAATTTTAATAATTGTTATGTTTGGATTTTCATTTTTTTTTAAAAGTACTACACCGTTTTAAAAACTAATTAGATAATTGTTTTAACAAAATAATGCAGGGAATTTAGTGTCACTTTATTTTTGACGTTGGTCGTCAAAGATAAGCAGTTTTTGAGTGTTTAGATCATTAAACTACCAAAAATGACATGTGTATAATGATAAGGGTAAATGAACAAAAATAGTAACAATTTTTGATATTTTTATTATTAATAGTAACATTATTTATTTTTTATCATTTATAGTAACAACTTTTCATTTTTCTATCAATAATAGTAATTGGTGACCTGCAAACCTGTTTAGCAGGTCACCAACTTTTCAGTTATCAAAAATAGCAACATCTTTTCAATTTTTTATCAATAATAGTAATATATTAAATTAAAACATGTTTTTTTTTATTTTATTAAGTTTTTTAATATTTCATAAACACCAATATAAACCAAATTTATATTCCGAATATTTACAGACCCAATTATATATAATATGAATGAAAAAATACTATGAATTATTTTAATTTTCACTTTTTCCAACAAAAAAAACTACGAATCATCCTTTTTCTTAGTTTTTCCGAACAAAATAATACTACTCATTCCATTTTTTAGTTTTTTTTTTCAATCTAAATGAGTCAGTTTTTTTGTTTAAAAAACAAAAAATCAAAATGAGTCAATATTTTTATTCATAAAATTATAAACCACAATGAGTCATTGTAACAATCTAGTTTTTAACCCGACTTTAAATTTCTATTTTCGAACTATAAGTATGATTTTTGAAATTTACTATGTGTGTGTGTGTGTTCGATGGACTATTGAAAACAGTCAAAAAGAGACTGATTTGGTATGTTTAATGTTATGTTTTTATGTTAAAAGTGTTAAAAGAGTACACTTAAACTGATATTAATAATTTTCAGTCACAAAATATGTGTAAAGTGTTAAAAGAAATCTGGAAAATTTCCAAGTGTTGGTTCCGAATCGGACCGAATTCGGTCCAATTCGGATGAGACAATCTCGGATGCCAAGTTCGGATGGCCCGAACTCGGATGCCATATTTCGGATGGACACTGATCCGAACTCGGATGATCCGAATTCGGATGGCCAATTTCGGATACTTTAAATAACAAATATGAGTCTTATCATTTTTATTTCATATGTACAAAACTTAAGTAAGTGTGTGTAATATATTTATGTTTATTAAAATACAATTATGAAAAATGAAAGTTTAAAGACTTAATAAAAGTCACACATATCCATGAAAAATGACATAAATATTGATGAGTTATCAAAATCATGATCAATTAAAGTTTAAAGCTAATGTTCTTGCAATGATAAAAATTCTAGATAGGTTCAAATAAATTCTGAACAAAGTAATAAAGCTAAAGTACTGAAAAGTGGGTCAGAGTTTATAAAGCCAAGTTAAAGTCCAGAAAGTCAAAGATTAAATCCTGAGATAACTCACGTGGTGGAGAAATCTGTTTGATAAAGTCAACAGCTCAGATTAATTCAGTAAATCTGTGAGTTATAGATTTTCAGTTTTACATGTTTGATTCCGGTTGAGACATATTGTTGATGATAGTTTATCTTGGCATTCATTTATGCTCAGCTGGATTGTGACCTGTGCTCACTATGGTTCTGTGATGCCCTGTGGATCATGATGGCTATTTGACTTATCATTTTGCATACATTGTACTTACAGTTCAATTCAATTATTGTTATAAGTTGACATTGCTATCATGACCTTGTTTAATTAGGCTTTCATCATTGCTCGTATCTTTGATGTATTGATTCAGCTTAGCATGTTTAGCCTTGTCGGTCTATTGTTCTATACCTTGCTATGTCACCAGTTCTACTGAACTTGGTATTGATTACTTTGATGCTCCCCCACGATGTTGCTGGTAGCTAGCCCAGTATGAGTGGACAACTTCCACTAAAAGCGTGAGCGTGGCCTGGACATAATCCAACTCTGATTACTATGTCTCAATCATGCGTGGCTGTAGCGGCAGTTAAGATATATCACGCTATATACTCACTTACCGCTTGTTGTTATGCATGTAATCAGATAAATCTGTTCACTCACTAAGCATTGCTTATAGTTGTTGTTAAACCTTTTTACAGGAAAAGATAAAGGGAAAGCACCTGCCGGACCTAGTTCTTAGATCACCAAAGATCAAGTGAAGTTTTTCATAGACCACTACTCCAACGACCTTTTGGTACAACTTTGAAGATGATAAATTGTGGTGGTCTGGGTAGAATTGCTTTGATTTTATGATGACATATATTAGAATAGTTTATACCCTTTATAAGTTCAATTTGAAAACTATAACTCTGTACTAAAAATTGTATTAAACTTAATCCGTATAGTTGTACTGTAATTTGAAATTCCGCACTTAATTACTCTATCTTAGTTATGATTGATATCATGTTGCAATTTGTGGGACCTAGACATTGAGGACTGCCCTGTAAGGGGAGGTTTTCAGAGTCATAGTTTTTCCATTCATAGAAAAACTAAAAAATGAATTGGTCGCAATACATTTTCATTTGTAGTGCTTTTCTTTTGGAATAAAAAAAATTACAAATTGTTCGGGTTTTTAATAAATTCCAAACAAATTGATTACAAACCATTCAACTTTTAGCTTTCCCGAATGAAAAAACTACGTACAAATAATTACAACTCATTTATTTTTGTGTTTTTAACAACGAAAAAAACTATGAATTATTCCGGTTTATAGTTTTGCCGAATGTAAAATATGGCAACCAATAAAAACGATACATAACCACTTGCAAACACTTGCTAAACCAATTCCCATAATTTAGCAGCATATAACACAATCAACTCATTTAAGTTAGAGATTTCTTACCTTCCCAAGTTAAAGAACACCACAAGCCAAGATGAAGACGAATTTCACAGCTCAATTCGATCCGTTACGACTTCTTTTCCTTCTGATTGCTCTTACAAACACACACAAACACTCCTCAATTATTTTTGGAATGGATGAAAAGGAAGCAAAGAGTTAAACGTGTTATACATATAAACATATTGTTTATAACGCGGGTTCGACACCGATACCTTATCCCGTTATCAATATTTCATAATTAATATCAGTATTCCCATTTAATCTTGTGGTGTCATAATTATTAATAATCCGCTAGGATTATAACCAGTTGACATGCATACTCGACCCCGACACGTGTTCAGTCCACTAATCGCCATACCATTGCTCCAAGACAATATTAATAATTTAATCAACCAATAAATTAAATCCATGTCATATTTCTCAAATACGTGGTGTTACAAATTTTTAACAATACAAAAATTTATGAATAATTGTGGCTTATAGTTTTTCTGCTTGAAAAATATTGCAACCAATTTTTATTTTTAGTTTTTAATATAAAAAAACTACAACCCATTTAGATCGAAAAAACTAAAAAACCAAAATAGTTCATATTATTTTGTTCGGAAAAACTAAAAAGAGAATGGTTCATAGTTTTTTCGTTTGGAAAAAAGTGACATTAAAATGATTCGTAGCATTTTATAGTTCATATTATATATAACTGTGAATAAATAATCAAATATTATCTCATTGTAAATAAATATTCAGAATATATATTAAAGTTTTATAAGGTTATGAAAAAATAAAAATTGTAATAGTCACTAAAGATAGTAATTATATAAATTGAAACATGAATGGAGTTTATTTTGGTGTTTATGAAATCTTAGAAAAATTTAAAAAATAAAAAAAGTTTGGTTTAATTTGATAGGTTACTGTTATTGATAAAAATATGAAAAGTTGTTACTATTTTTGATAATTGAAAGGTTGTTGGTGACATGCTAAACAAGTTTGCAGGTCACCAATTACTATTATTGATCGAAAGATAAAAAATTGTTACTATAAATGATAGAATATAAATAATGTTACTATTAATGATAAAAATGTCAAAACTTGTTACTATTTTTGGTCATTTGCCCTAATGATAATGGAACACATTATTTTGATTTGTATTTTTAGTTAAGGTTTATTATGAAAAAAAAATCAGCATATTTTCATGTTTTTTTTTTTTTTTTTTTTTTTTTTGCGTTTTCGACCCATCATTTTATTTTATTTTTCAGAATAGTTATTTAAGTTAATTTTTTTTTCTTTTTGTTTTAGTGAAATTTGACTATAAGAACTTGATTTTTCAGTTTTTAAAAACTCGGTTACCAATTAGATTTGGGCTCTAATAGTCAAATTTTTAAAAACCAATAAAAAAAAATAACTTTGAGGATCTTTTGAAAAAAAAATAACATGAAGGACTGAAACGACAAATATTTATGGTTTTGTAACAAGATTTAATCATTCTCAATATTAAAAAATATATAATAAAAACTCCACCAAACATTACTGCATCTTTTTAAATAACCGAAATCAATATTTTGGAAAAGTACATGCATGTATTGTGTATGTATATATATATACATACACTAGTGGTGTACCGCGCAAAGTAGCTGTGACAAATAATTTCGATGTGATTACATGTTTGTTTAATAGTATATTGTTTTTTATAAAAAAGAAGATTGTCATTGGTAATAGTGTTGAACAAAGTATGAACCCAAGTGATAAACAACACCAACCCAATTGATGTCAATTTCCCCATACAAAGCAACAAGAACCCCAAAACTTATAACAAACATTATGAGCAGCATGTTGCAGCTCATTGCCTCAAGTCTAGCTGCCACACCAAGAATGAACACGGCAACCAGCACTGTTTATCAAAGAGAGAACAATTATTCAATTGTCTAAAAGTAAAAGTATGATGGTGCAATTTATGTATTCATCCTACTTATTGATTGCTTTCAACATTTGGACTAAAGAGACAGATATACATAAGTACGAGGTAATTCCAAGCCAAAGAGTCATTGCAAACATGACATCAATAGGAAAGACCGAAGAGATGTGTACGTAAAGAAAAAAAATTATAAGTGAAACGAGGATATGTTAGATGGAATGGATGGAGATAGTTCCTTGTTTGGTGCTCACATTTCTAATACGATCACGAAAACATGGCTGCTTCTAATAATTTTAAGTATTTATCCTTTCAAAGGTAACATACCATTTCTTAATGTTTGGTCTTATGCTATTTTGGGATGTAGAAGAAAATGATAATCAACTTGAATAATTGATCAAGTAGAAGACAATGAGAATCAACTTTATAATTAATTAAGTAGAAGAAAATGAGAATCAACTAAGAACTTACATTATTAACTTGTTTCCTAGTAGATTAGCTCAAGAGATCAATAGAATCAATAGCAAGAAATGAGCCAAGTGCAGTGATTAATATAACCTTAAGAACAGGCATAAAAGCAACAGTTAATAAATCCACAAAGCCCAACCAAAAACAAAAACAAATCATTATTTAGCTAGTACTTAATAGTGACCAAGCCAAAACCTTCCTCAGTTGACATTAATACATTATAACTTCTGGTCATCCATTGTAGTTCTTGAAACTACTTTCTTAATGATCTCTGAGAATTAGAAATATTTTTTGACAAAATAAGCTAAGGAAGCATCAAAACAGTCACCTTAAACAGAGTTAATAGTGCTGAAAGGGTGGTTCTCCCAAGCTCACTTATATAATGTGTCTTCCTCTCTGTAGAACGAGGATGGACAAAACCAACAGATCTACCTATTCATTTTACAAATCTTACATGGATAGACAAATAGAAAACACCAAAGATCTAATTATGGTTCTTATGGGAATGCAACATATATTTCTCAGTGAGAAGGTTGTATACATACGCTTGGAGGTTTATATAGAAACCATCAGTGTGTCACCATCGCAAGATGGAAAAACATCTATGAACTACTTGATTAACCTGCAAAACCAAAACATAGTCAAAATCAATAATGGAATATCGGAAATTTGACTGTGGAATATGATATACGACAATATGATACATCTAGCAATTACTTGCAACTTGTGTAATGATAGAGGCAATGATGAGGATGCCAAAAAGATGCACAGAGCCAGCCAAGCCACAGTACCAATACTTGCAATCACAAGGCACCAAACCAAAATGCACACCAGCACAAACATTTATGCTACTACAATTAAAAAATCAAATAATTACACCACAGATCCAGATTCTAAAAATAAACTGACAGCAAATCCAATTACTTAGACATTGAGAAAGCTTCCAGATTTGCAAATAATAAATGCATTTTCCTTGTATCTATTATCTAACAATAAAAATCATGATGAAAAAGAGTTTGTGAAGAAAAAGTAGAATGATTAATAAGAGCAACACATAAAGCAGAAAATTATGGAAGCACAATCGCAAGCAGAATGATTCTAAAAAAGCAAAACCCAAGTCTATAAAGAAAATGCAAGATGAAGAGAAAGTAGTCAACATGATCAAGAGAGCGACAGTCCCCAAAAAAATTTTAGATTTTGTAGCAAATTGATAAACACACACCTGATGGTTGATTGGGCAAAAAACACAGAACCACCATATGAAGCATAAAACGAAACCAATGGCAGCCGATTAGAGCAACAAACGATTACAAATCGATCAGGGCAGCAGGGATTAGGCAAGGGCGCTCGACAAGACGCTTCACTTAGAAAAACCGCTCGACAAGACGCTTCACTTACAAATCGATCAGTCCAGGGGTCCGTGATGAGTTCCATACGGACGGTGATTCGCAATGGGTGATCGCGCAGGTTGACTGTCCCTAACAGTCCTTGGGGCGTCTATACACGGCAGGGCTCGTAGCCGGTTCGTGCCCGTGCTACAGGGTTTTCGCAAACCACCGCCGTACACGGTCGTTAGCCGGGAAAGTGTCCCCTCAGTGATACTGTGTGCAAGGCTTCGAGTCTCATACTGTGTGTTCATACCTGCGTTATGATGTTGATTGCCAGGGACAGGGATAGATATAGTTATGCGTGTATGTGCTATGTGTATGTGTGTTATGTGCTTACTGTGCAAAGTCCAACTCTCACGTACTCACGAGCTTCCGAGCTTACGTATTCGAGTCTGCCATGTTCTGGGAATCAGAGACGGGATCACTGGGTTCGTGATTAGGGGCTTGCTGTTATTGAAGACCGTTGTGTCTTCTCTTGCTTGAGATTTTTTTATTGTTTAGAAATAATAATAAAAACAACTTAACTAATAACTAGAGTAAATTACAATTTTCGTCCCTGTGGTTACATGCAAATTATGGAAAAGGTCCTTTTCACGTCGAAATTACGAATTTAGTATCCATGGTTGGCTATTTGTTATGTTTTTATTCCTTTGACCAGTTATTTTTTAAATATGACCATTTTGCCCATGGCATAATTATTATTATGGTAATGAACTATTTTTTCATAAAAATAAGTAATAAGAATAAAAATACTCAAAACACTTTTTTATTTTTATTATTAACAAAAGTTTTTTCCTTTTTCTCAAAAGAAATCTCTCTCTCTCTCCCTCTGTCTTTCACTTGTTCCCTTGAAGCTTCATCAGTTGCAATCACCAACGAGAACCACCACCACTGCGTAGGGGTGTGCAATATTTGGTTTGGACTCGAAGAAACCGAAAACCAAACTGCATCGAATTCGAATAAAACCAAACCGAATTTATAAAGAGGTTTTTGGTTTTGTTTGGTTCCAAACCGAATTTCACAATATGGTTTTCGGTTTGATGATCGGTTTTCCTTTTTTCAGACCAAACCAAACCGAAACCGAATTTGGTTTGTAATTTAAAAAAATAAATAAATAATATGCATTAAATATACTCAATTACATAATTTGAGATTCAACCACCATCTTGAATTTGAGTCCACCGTTTCACATTCTCAAGTCTCGACTTTTCGTGTCCCGTTCTCACCCTCGTGTCCCCCTCAAAACCCTAGCGCCGCCTCTGCTTGGCGCATGCCGCTCCGATCTTCCACCTTTGCCGGAATTGTTGCTGGTTGTCTCCTTTCTCCATCGTCGCCGCTATTCTCCTCTGTCCTTCACCGCTCCAATCATCATCTTCTTCTTCGCCGGTGCCGCTAGTCTCCTCTCGCCATTGCCGTCGGAATACTATCTCTGCGTATGATCTTCTTCTCCGACGACGAGGGTTAGTTTTTATTTCAGATTTAAGTATTTGACTAAAAAAATCCATAAGGGACCCTAGTGCGGAAGTGAAGTGGGACATTAAACAAAAAACGATGTTGTTTTAATATTGTTTCAGTTGTGGTTTGTTGGTGTAACAAGATGCATGATCTTGCTGTGTAGCATGATAGCTGAGTAAGTGTACTAACCATGGTTGCACAAGAGTTTTTGGTTGAAAAAGCTGATCAATGCAGATGGAAAAGAGATGAATTTGAATTTAAGTTGAAATTCGGTTTTCTTGGTTTTCAAACCGAACCAAACCGATTTTGAAATCGGTTTTCGGTTTGGGTTAGTCCAATTTGAAATCGGTTTGGTTCGGTTTTCGGTTTGGGCTTCAAAAATTTTCAAACCGAGGAAACCGAATAACCCATAAACCGAACCGATGAACACCCCTACCACTGCACCATAATTTCCTTAAAAGTGTTATATGGGCTTCTGACCACTTGTGAGAGGAATTGGTGTTTTTTCCTTAAAACACCACTGCACCATAATTTCCTTAAAAGCGAGAACCACCACCACTGCGAAAAGTGGAGTGAAGTTTAAAGCTTTACATTCATGGTATAGAACAGGAACATAACAGAATAGTCTATGTTGAAAATTTTGTATGATTAACTCCTAAATCAGGACTAACCCCAGTTCTGCAAGAAAAACTATTTATTTCTATAGTTACTCTGGTGGTTGAATTTCAACCGATTTTAGCATCAAATATTTTCTATGGATTGGTGTTAACTTCTCCGCTTCACGAAAACTATTTATTTCTATAGTTTTGGAATCTTTAATGGTGGTTTCTTTGCAAATGCACGTGATTTACCCATTAACCATGCCCATATAACTCTTTATTATGCTCGTGATTTCCTCATGGCGCCGACTTACGAAACGACTAGAATTCTGACTTGTTTCACCATGGTTTCAACGAGTTTTAGGTCATCTTGTTGAATGGCTTCGACGTATAAGGAGGATGCACCGGTCGATGAGGATGATGGTTTTTGTTTATTCGTCGGAGGGTAGATCAGATGGGGGAGGGAGATATAGACGTATTTTGATATTTATGAAACACTATTTTAATAATTAAAATAAGAAAAAAATTTAGGTTTTAGATTTTTGTTATTTAAGTCTAGGAAAAAAGCAAGTTCATTACGTATTTTTATAATTATGTCAAGGGCAAAATGGTCATAATTAAAAAAATGACTGGTCAAATGACTAAAAACATACAAATAGCCAACCATAAATACTGAATTTGTAATTTCGACTTGAAAAAGTCTTGTTCCATAATTTGCATAGTTGTAATCAATCCCAGTAATAATCAGCACAATAATAATGATTTCAGCAATAATCCAAGACAAAAAGTATAAAGTAACTCAATTTTCGTGATGAATATTGAGAGAAGAATGTCAGAGAAAGGAGGCAGCTGCTTTTGCTATTTTCGGATAATAACATATGTGTGGGAAACCCTAGGTGGGGTTTCCCTTACATCTTTAAATCAACTTTCATAGAATTACAAAACAGCCCCTTAACTTCTAAATCTACAAAAGTAAATTACAAATAAAAGAAAACTCTAGAAATAAATTACATAGAAATAAACTAACTAATTATTACAAAATGAAATTCCACATGATCGAAACTAAGGTCTAACAATTTCCCCCTTTTCGATCACTGTGGAGGGTGGCAGGCATGATCAGTAGATTCTTTGAGGCCAAGGACGGCGTCGAATCGTCGAGTCTCTTGCCTCATATGCCGTCTTTCATTTAGCAGTTCTATGCTGCAGAGCATGTCTTGAATCTCTTTTGGTTTTCGTTTAAGCTCCGAGATTGGTTGAGCATCATCTTAATAAGTCTATTAATTTATATGTTTCAGAGACATTTTATGTTCATTTTTAAGCACCGATACTTCGTAAATTCCATATTATTGCTCCAAATTTGTGTTTCAGGGTCAAGAGATTAAAAGAAAGCAACTCGAGAAACTTCAGAGCAAACCGAGCCAAAGGGGGCGCAGGCCTGCGCCACCCTGCGCTCCAAAACCATAAGATCCAGCTGTCCAGATGAGTTCCAGCGTAGCCCAGCGTAACCCTAGCCGTACCCCTGGCCAGGGGGGGCGCAGGCCTGTGCCTAGCCTGCGCTGGGACGGCGCAAAAACGCGTTTTCCAGCCTGTGAAACCCTAATCTCGACTCCTCTATAAATAGAGGTCGATGGCAGCCATAGAGGGAGTCCCAAAAACTGTGAAAGAGTTGGCGAAGCCCTGCCGGAGTGGATCTACGATACAAGAACGAAGACGGTGATTCGCAAGATTCAAGATGTCTCAGATCTACATTGTTGAAGAGCATACGATGAGCGGCTAATCCCATTAGCCGTTTGCGGAGAGTCTACGGCTAAGTTTACTCTACTTTAATTTCTTATGTTTTGATGTGTTCGTATTGATTGAGATCTTTTATGTGTATGCAAATGATAAGCATTCGGCTATGATTATGATTGTATGTTTTGATTGGTAAAAGCAAGATAGTTTATAGTGGTATTATTATATGTGTCGAGTCCATTATCTTAGGGATTAAGACAAGTAATGAATATTGCATACGCTATGCCGAGATTTATTGGTTAAAACATGTTTGAGTAATATAGTCGCGTAATTAATTATGTCTATGTGATTGTTGCATGAAATTAGAGTGAGTAATACTTATGCCGTGGTGATCCCGTGAATCTTCTCTTGATTGTTTATCTACTACGTTAGTTATTTTGCCATTAATTTTAGTCACAAAGTAATCATAAGTCATTGATCTAAACAAATCATTCAAATCCACAATTCACAATTTAAGGTCAATAAAACTTATAAGGCTAATTGCCTAACCCTAATAACAAATTCACTCTCTGCGGATTCGACCCTTAATTCTCTGAGCTGAACTATGGATATAAGGATTATTTCTGCGGGTCACAACGACGGTCCGTCAGATTTTGGCACCGTTGCCGGGGAGTGATAGAGGTAGTTAGGGCTAGAATTTAGTTCTTTGCCTTAGTTTTAAGTTTTTAAGTTTAAGTTCCGTACTTTGGTTATTTTTAGTCTTTAATTTTCTTTTATTAAAAAATCAAATAAAAAATTAAAAAAGTTCAAAAAGGTAATTGTAGTTCTCTACTTTACCACCAAAAATATAATTAGTTTATTTAAGTATTTAATTTAAGTAGTTTAATAGTGTATGCACACACGTCGATCGGCTAGACGATTACCGCTACAATTCGAACCCGAGATCGTAAAAGTAGGGAAATCGAACCAAAAGACTGTCAGGATTCAAAAACAACAATTAATCACGTAGAATTCAAACGAACAAGAGGAAGAAATTCCTAATTTAGAAATTCCCAATTCAGAGATTCCCAATTTAGAAAGCCATCCGATTTCGCCGTGAAATCGTGATCAAGAAGAACCGGAGCGCATAGCTGCTAGGATGGGTGAGCAAGCGAGGCGTACCGTTGAGTCACATTATCGCCCAGGTGATGTGCCCGACCCGTCTCCGATTCGTTATCCTGAAAATGAGAACGAACCCGAAGTTCGTCCTCAATTATATCAAATTCTTCCGATCTTCCAAGGGATGCTAAGCGAGGAACCCTACGAACATCTAGCTGAGTTCACAGCTATTTGTAAAGCAAACCATGTTCGAGGTATAACCACCGATGGTTTAAATCTTCGATTATTTCCTTTTTCATTAAAAGAGAAAGCGAAGAATTGGTTCGTATCCTTACCAACCAATAGCATTACAACATGGGATCAAATGAAACGAGAATTCCTTAATGAATATTATCCCATTAGTAAAACAACCGAGAAAAGAAAAGAAATTACCGGATTTAAAGAAAAGCCCGACGAACAATTCTACGAAGCTTTCGATCGTATGAATGAATTACTGAGAGCTTGTCCACACCACGAAGTACCCAAATGGATGCTTATCAAGACATTTTTTTGATGGTGTGAGTCAAGAAAGTCGTAATATGATTATAGCTGCCACAGGAGGCACATTTTTAGCGAAAGAAGATGACGAGACTTGGGAGTTGCTTAGTCAACTCGGTAAAGGTCTTAAAGTTCAAGCTGGTTCTGAAAACGGCATAGGAGTGCAAGTTATGGGCATAGATAATGCCTAGAAACGTGAGATTTCAGAACTAGGCAAGAAAATGGATCAATTGATGAAGGGTCTTTCAAACCCTAATGCATCAATTAATTGTGTTACATGCGGTGATCCATCACATCATTCTGAAGCATGTCCTCAAGTGCAATCCACTGAGGATTTCGCTAATGAAGTTTATGGCTTCAGAGCTCATCGAGAGAGGGATAATCCATTTTCGGAAACATACAATCTGTGGTGGAGAAACCATCCCAACTTTCGATGGAAATATGATCAGCCTACCGATCATCAATCTAAACCTAGATTTGAACCACCATGTAAGGTCGCCTTCCTACGGATCCTATCTTGACGCGACACCGTCCAACGAGTGCGGAATCCTCGTTAGCAGCTTGACGGATAGACCACACACACATAACACAGAGACACACATTGTGATAGACGAACACTAGAACGCCCCGACACGTGATTCTCTCCAAGAACAAAACACACAATCTCCTTGCAAGTTCGAGATCCCCTCTGCACTAATCCTCTGACGAATTCTGCAAAAGTTCTGCAAAGGTTGTTAATTAAAACCAATTAACCCTTAATTATATAAGCTGGTTCGAACTTGCCCAGGACAAGTTCGACTAAGCTCAAGGCCTTTCGAACTTGTCCTTCGTAAGTTCGAACCATGACCTATGAACTTATGTTTGAACTTATCTTTGAACTTATGTTTGAATTTATTGTAACATATTAATTACATCAAAGTTCATACATATATACAATCAATATCAAACATATATTATCAAACATATAACAAACATATATCAAACACGTATTAATATGAAAAAACGAACAAATTGACTATTACAAAATATTGTCTATACTTAGACTGCTATCGTCACACAGGATGCACTAACAGACACCCCCTTGACGATAACTTCTAACTATATATTTTGTCTAAGTACTAGAGCTATATAAACTACTACCAGCATACAATCCCTGATCTATACAAACTCTAACTACCTTATGGAACTTCATGCCTTCTGATCTCCAGCCTTCATGAAAGAAGATCGGCTGATCGTGAAGCTTTCTCAGGTCGTCCTTCGATAGGTTGATCAGATGCAGTGGATCGTATACTTTCAAAATCACCTTGTCCTCGTAGTCCTCCATCACTGCTTCCGCCTTCTCGTTGTCAACATACCACCACTTCATGTTTTTCAGTACATCCTATGGCATTGACTTCAACGGCACTCTCTTGAGGCATCGGACTGGCTTGTAAACAATCCTAGCCCAAGGCTTTCCAGTGAGGGGATCTACTCTTGACAGATCTTCAACTCTTTTTCCAGATCTAGGCTTGAGCCTTTCGAACCTTCCAGATCGACCCTCCCTTCGTATGATCTTAGCAACAACTTCAGCATACCGGTCGTCTCCTAGGTTGATTAACTCCTTCCAAGCCAACTTCTTCACTTCACACTTGGGAACGTGTTGAAAACCTTCAACGTTCTCCTCAAGTATTGTAGCCCATCTCTCCTCTTTAGCACGAATAGCTGCAGTTCTCTATCAAAGAACCAACTTAATATCCCACCTGAGAGATTTCCAGGACTTGGTACTCTCATCCTCTTCTTCATCTTTAGATCTGTTTTCTTTTCTTCCTTTTGGAACCAAAGCTTTATCAGGTCTTCTCTGGTTTGCTCTTTATCAGCTGTATCAGATTCGGAATCATCCATAGACGCTAACTTAATTTCATCTATGTCAATCACGTTTTGATCATTGTGCACATACTGTTCTGTGATAGGCTGTTAGGGATGATTACTTCATCTACGTTGTCGTCTTCATCATCTATAACCTCGTCATCAGATCTCCAGTCTACAACCTCTCCTGGAATAAATTCTCCTTCCTCTAACTCTTCTTGCTCTTCTTGATCAAACACAAAATCATCTTGATTGTCAAGATCCATTAAAGATTCAATCATATCATGTTCGGTTATCTTTGAGGCTTCGCCTTCGCTTCCTTCTCTCACACTCGACTGTCCAGGCTCCCTTGAATTTGAGCTTGCTGAGTAGTCTTTAGAGAAAGATCTGCTAGCTCACTCTCTCTTTCGATATCTGGATCATTGCCATCATCCTCTCTCCTCAACACCTCAGCTTCTCTGCAACTACTCTCCCCCTTAGTTTGCAGATTTTTCATTAATTTCTCTAGGAGAGTTTTCATTGTCTTCATCTCAGACGCTTGATCAGCTACTGTTGTTCTTAGAGTAGCATTCTTCTGATCAAGTCTGGCATTATGTGCTTGAAGCTCTTTCACTGCTGTTGTCAGTTGGAAAATTTGGACTGTCTGGAAATCCACCTTTCCCTTCAACTCTGTGAACCGCTGATTGTCAGTGAATGTGGTTGATGATGATGGAGTAGAGACGGAGGTGGATAGAGCAATGGTTGGTTGAGCAGCTGGTAACACAGGCTCAGGAGCTAAGGTGGATGGAGCTCCCTGCATAAATCGATTCCGCCTCGCCCTATGCCTAGGCACGAGTGGAGCTTCGTCTTCCTCTTCAAAATCTGAGTCATCGTCGTCTGAATCCTGACCAGCTCTTCTTGTTATCTTTCGCCTGCTGACGACTAGCCTCGATCCATATCTGCCAATTCTGACAGTCGGATCAAGAGGTTCAACAACCTGAACTTCTTCTACTTCCTCAGAATCTGATTCAGACTCGGAGGCGGTCATTGCTTGACCCTCAGCCTCAGTCTGCATAGTTTCTTCTTCTGCAGCTTCTTCAACCTGGACCTCAGTGTCCATATCCTCAGCCTCAGGCGGCTGGTATTCATCAATTTCCTTAAAAATATCATTGAACTCATCTGGAGGATCTAAAACATTCTTAACCAGTTGTTCAGCGAGGTTTTGCTCCGAAGTAGTCTCCTGTGCCCATATCTCTTCTAGGGTCTGCGCCGTCTGATAAAAAACTTGGGCCGAACTCGACGGACCTGCAGCTGCTGTGGATGGACCAGCTGCAGTCGATTCGGATTGTTGGGTAGAAGATGGCCTAGCTGCCAGAATTTGACTGGCTGGAGCTCTTTGCCTCCTACGCTGTTGCTGTTGCTGGTGTTGTTGTTGTTGTTGCGGCTGTGGAGCTTCACCTGCCCAGTTATCTCCTTCTGGAGCTAGAAAATCTTGGTCAATAACTGCTCCGAACAAAGGTGCCACTTGGGGCCTGACCTGCTCAGCCCTTCTAACATTATGCGATTGGCAGTCAGCAAAAATCCTTTTATCTATAATGGCCACACCATGAGTATCTGGAAGTTGAGGCAGATTGGGCAAAAAGTGGCGGATAATCATCATCGCGAAGCGCGGGTACATCAAAAATCTTTATCGGACGGGAGCTGTGATTTGATGCACAAACTCACCGAAGAACATCTCTGAAAAACTAAAACGCTTGTTATATACTAAGGCTATCACCGCTGATTGCATCTTGGACACAATGTAATCAAAGCCGACCTTTTTCGGTGCAAAACAGACCATAAAAACATGTACCAAATAACGTCATTGGCCTATTAAGCCACTCTTCACATAAGAAGCCTTCGTAATATCCTGGGCATATCCCATACGCAAAAATGCCGCTTGCCTAATATGAACAGGAAAGTCTATAGGCCCTGCCTCCTAGTCCTCTGTGCCTAGTTGTAGGATTTGCCGTAACATATTTGCTGAAAATACAATAGGCTGTCCCTCAACTCTGGTACGCAAGACTGTAGGTGTCACTGAGCAATCTACCTGCAGATGCTCCCAAAATTGACGTACGTATGGCAGAATAATCTGCAGATTATGAGTCAATGCGTAAGCAACCCTCGATTGCGTAAAAAATTCAACCATATGACGATACGGTTGAGATTCAGGCAACTCTCGATCTACTGACATAACCATGTTATGTTTATTGTAGAATGCTCGATCACCCATATCTGCACAAAGAAACAACAACCAATATTAGTAATGAAAATTAAAATGAACTTGTTAATTTCGAATTTGCATAATTTCAAACTTACATAAGTTCGAAATCCAACACATTCGAATTTCTACAAGTTCGAATTTATTTTAAAAAGACATTCGAATTTAAAACAAATTCGAGGATTATGTTCGAACTTGACTGACTTCGAACTTGTAGATATTGCAACAAGTTCGAACTTGTGACAAGTTCGAAAATGATGAACATGTTCGAAGTCGGTCACTTTCGAATACAAATCCATGATTTTAACCCCATTTGACTTAGAAAACAGTATCAACTAGTCCTATTGGATTCTAATCGAAGTTATATGTGTTTTATTTGAGGTTTCACCGGTTAAATCTTGTGATTTTGAACCACAAAGTTTAAACCCAAAAACCTTCAAATTATCTCGATTTTTTGCCATAAAAGAGTCCTAAACTACCCAAACTTTGTGTAATAGTGATTACTATACCTAAGGAAGTGAGTAGGTTCGAGAGAAACGAGCAAAACTTCGTGAAATAGGAACAAATTCGAAACGGCAAGTTCGAATAGGTATGTTCGAAATCGCCGGACAGAAGTTCGAAGGTATAAAATCGAATGTAGGTGAGTTAAATGATTCACTGTTGACCTTTTTATACCAACCTCCTTCGAACTTAACATAAATTCGAAGTTACCGACAAATATGAAGTATAATTCGAATTTGTCTTAAATTCGAACTTTATTGAAAATATTGAAAATCCTTGAATAAAATTCAACTTTTTCAACTTTTTCATGTAATGGAATTTTACAAACCTTGCAACATTATTCACACAAAGCAATAGATTTTCACGCAATGTTTGTTTATTCAACCAAAAATGCATCCTAGTAACTTTGACCTTTTTCCTACATAGAATAAAATAAAATAAAATAAAATAAAATAAAATAAAATAAAGTTTGAATAAAATGTAAACTTAAGCTATTCAAAAATACTTTTACAAACTTTACTGTAAGGTCTTGCACTACACAGATCTATCTAGACGCGACACCGTCAACGAGTGCGGAATCCTTGTTAACGGCTTGACGGATACAACTCTCACACGGAACACGGAGTCTATCACAACGCTGTACGAACGACGACGAACGCACCTACGAGATGATTCTCTCCGAAACAACACTCACAATGCTGATAAACTCGAGATCGCCCTTTTGCTTAATCTCACACGAATTCTGCAAAAGTCTGCTAATGATTCGAGTTAATCCCTAATTATAGAGGCTCATTCGAGTTTGTCATGGGCCAAACTCGAATCAGGCCCAAGGCCCATTCGAGTTTGTCCCCTTGACAATCTCGAATCTGCCTTATAGGATACATTCGAATTTACTACAAATTCGTATTTCATCAAATGACAAATTCGAATTTATTCTAAATTCGAATTTCACATATTAAACTTATATTTGAACTTATGTTTTAACTTATGTTTGAATTTATCTTTGAACTTTATGTTTGAACTTCTTGTAATACATTACATCAAGTTCAAACATACAATCAATAACTATCAAACATATATAAACACATATATCAAACACACGTTAATACCCAATACTTTGTAATATTACTTGACCCAAAATGCTAGTACACTTAGACTGCTATCGTCACACAGGGTGTACCAACAGACTCCTCCTTGACGATAGCTTCTAACTAACTATTTATATTTTGTTTAAGTACTAGAACTATATATACTACTACCTGCATATAAACCTGCATCTATACAAACTTTCACTACCTTCTGGAACTTCCTAGCATCAGATTTCCAACCTTCATGAAAGAAGATAGGCTGATCATTCAGCTTCTGTAGGTCATCCTTCGATAGATTTATCAAATGCAGTGGATCATATACCTTCAAAATGACTTTCTCGTCTTGATCCTCCATGATTGCTTCAGCAGTTTCATTATCAACGTACCACCACTTCATGTTGCTCAAAACATCCTGTGGCATCTTCTTCATTGGCACTTTCCTTAAACATCTTACAGGCTTGTATACCATTTTAGCCCATGGTCTACCTATATGAGGATCTATTCTTGATGCGTCTTCCTCTCTCTTCCCAGTTCTTGGCTTGAGCCTTTCAAATTTCCCTGACCGACCCTCTGTCTTAATAATTCTAGCAATTACTTCAGCATAAGGGTTGTCACCAATATTTATCTGCTCTTTCCATGCCAATTCTTTCACTTCAACCTTCGGCAAAGTATTGAAAACTTTCAGCTTTCGCCTTAGGTATTGTAGACCATCTCTCCGCTTTAATATGAACAACTGCAATTCTCGGTCAAAGAACCAGCTTATAATGCCTCCAGAGAGATTTTCTGCACCGGGAATCCTCATCTTCTTCTTCATTTTTGGCTCAGTTTTCTTTTCTTCCTTACGGAACCACAGATTTAACAATTCAGCTCTGCTTGGCTCTCTTTCAGCCTCCTCCAGTTCTGAATCATTTACAGAAGCCAATTTGACGTCATCAATATCGATTACATGTTGATCATTTTGTTCATATTGTTCTGTGACAGGCTGTGACTGAATGATTACTTCATTTACATTGTCATCTTCATCTATCACAACCTCCTCATCAGATTTCCAATCAGCAACATCTTCCGGTACAAACTCTCCTTCTTCCAGATCCTCGATATCATCCTCAAAATCAAATTCAAGTTCTAGAGGGTCTTCATCGATATCCATTAATGCTTCAATCATTTCATGTATCTCAGACTCTGTGACTTTTGAGGAACTAGCCTCACCTCCTGCAGCTCCCGACTGACTCGGCTCCCCCTGAACCTCAGCATGCTGAGCAGCAGAAAAATCTACTGGCTCATTATCTCTTTGTGCACTGGGATCATTGCCGTCATCATCTCCATCCCTTGGCAGCTCTTCCTAATCCCGACAACTTGTCTCCCCCTGAGCCTTTAGGTTTTTCAATAATTGCTCAATAAGGGATCACATTGATCGAATCTCGGCCGCCTGATCGGAAACAAAGGATTTAAGCCCTAAGTTTTCTTCCTCAATCTTGCCCACAACTTTCTTCAGCTCAACATTCTCGATGTCTATTTTTGCATTATGAGCTTGAATTTCACCGAGAGCTTTAGTCAGACCAAAGATTTGGACTTGTTGGAAGTCGACCTTGCTTTTTAGCTCAGAAAACCGTTGATTTTCCGTGAAAGTGGATGAAGTGGATGGTATGGATTGTATGGGAGTTGGAATGATTGGCGAGGGAATGTATGGTTCAACGGGTGGTGGTGGTGGTGGAATGGTTGTTTGAACATGTGGAGGTTGAGGTATTTCTGGCTGGGAAGCAGAGGCCGAGGAAGCTCCCTGCATGAATCTATGGCGTTTGGCCCTTTGTCGATGTACCAAAGGTGCTACCTCCTCTTCTTCATAATCTGAGTCATCTGACTCCTCTGAAGCTCTTTTCCTCCTAACTTCTTCCTCAGTCACAACTAAACGTGAGCCATAAGTCCCTATTTGGATGGACGGATCTGCGGTTACAGTATCTGGAGCCTCAACCTCAATCTCTTCAGTTTCTTCAGAATCAGAGGTGGTAACGGCTTCGCCTTCTGGCTCAGGTTGATAGTCATCTATTTGTTTGAACACATCAACTTCTCCTTATGGAGGCTCCAATATATCTCCAACCAGTTCAGCCGTGATTTCCTCATCAGCATTCGGACCTGCTGCCCAGATCTCTTCCAACGTTTGAAAAGTCGGATCAGATATAGATGGTGCACTTGAAGGTCCAGCCTCTTCCGGCTCTTGAGGTTTGCTTGTAGAAGGCCTATCTGCCTGAATTTGTCTCGCGGATGGCCTTTGTCTTCTCCTCTGTTGTTGAGGCCTTGGTTGTTGTTGTCGTTGTTGCTGTGGTTGCTGTTGCTGTTGAACTTGCACCTCCCCTGCCCAGTTGGCATCTTCAGGGGCTTCAAAATTAGGATCGACTACAACACCAAACAATGGTCCTTCCACTGGAATGGCTAACCTTCCTCGATGAGAGGAACAATAAGCAAAAATTCTTTTATCGATGACCGCAACACTCTGAATATCATTAAGCTGTGGCAGATTTGGCAAGAAGTGCCTGATTAGCATCATCACGAAGCGAGGATATAGCAAAAATCTTTCTCTTTCTGGAGCTGTTATTTGATGAACGAACTCAGAAAAGAACATTTCCGAAAAGCTGAAGTTTTGATTGTAGACTAATGCTATCATCCCTGACTGGATCTTTGACACAATATAATCAAAACCGGCCTTCTTTGCCGTAAAACACACCATGAAGACATGAGCTAAATATCTCCATTGACCAATAATCCCACTTTTCATATATGACGACTTCGTGACATCCAGACTATATCCCATTCTCACAAAAGCTGCTTGCCTAATGGCTAATGGGAAATCTATCGGCCCGTTCTCCTGCTCTTGAGTGCCTAGCTGTAGCACTTGGCGTAACATATCAGCTGAAAATACCAAAGGATGCCCGACAATCCTCGTCCTCAAAACTGTTGGGGTAACAGAACAATCCACTTGCAGATGATCATAAAATTGACGCACGTACGGGATAACAATTTGAATATTGTGAGATAGCGCGTACAAAATTCTGGATCCCACCAAGAAATCCACCATCTGGCGGAAGGCTTGCGCCTCAGGAATAGCATGGTCAGGAGAAATGACCATGTTATGCTTTGGAACAAAAATTCTATCCGCCATGTCTGCATAATATAGCAAATAAAATATTAGAATTATTAAAAATAAATAAACTTGTTTAAATCCAAATTTGTTTTATTTTGAACTTGTATAAGGACAAAATCCAACACTTATGAATTTCTACAAGTTTAATTAAAATTTTAATTAAATAATTCAAATGTACTGACAAATTCGAACAACAGATTCGAATGAACACTCATTCGAGTTTAATGACCTTTGCGAGTTTAGTGACAAACTCGAAGGAGTCGGCCACTATCATCACAAAAATCCAAGATTTTAACCATGTTAGACTTAGAAAATCACATCTATTAGTCCTACTAGGTTATAATCAATGATATTTGTGGTTAATTTGACTTTTCACCAGTTCAAAGTTTGTAATTTTGAAAAACAAACTTTCTACCAATAAAACTTCAAAATCCAATGATTTTGGTTAAATGGAGTATAAAACTACCTAAATCACGTATAATATACTTGGTTATACCTAGATCTACTAGTAGTATCGAACCCAAATGAACAGAAACTCGACAAATAGTAGGTATCTCGAAAACGGCAAACTCGAGGAATAGATTCGAAATCGCTCAGATAAACTCGAAAGTTTAGATTCGAAAGTAGGTGATTTATGACCATCACTGTTAACCTATTTATACCAACAATATTCGAGTTTGTTGACATTCTCGAATTTACTGACAGACTCGAGGCCTTGCCATATTCGAGTTTGGCTTATACTCGAATTCAATCTGAAACTTTTGAAAATTTCGAAAATATTTGAAATAAATTCAACTTTTTCAACCTTTTTAATCTTTTCGAGTAACGGAATAAACTATGCCAAATCTTTTACCTTAAACACAAGATTTTCACGCAATGTTTATTTTATTCAATTAGGAATGCACCCGCAGTAATTTTGACATTTTTCCTAAGTAAAAATAAAAATAAAAATAAAATAAAATAAACTAAAAATAAAAATAAAATTAAAATTAAAAATAAAAATAAAATTAAAAATAAGTTAAAGTTAAAATTTTGAACAAAAATTAAACTTAGACTAATCTACATTATTTAGAATTTACAACCTATACTAAAAACTGAATATAATATTTTTGACGAGTATAGTCAAAGAAAGGTTCAATCAGATAGCGGTGTCAGATACGCACTTTCAGTAGTTAAACTTTCACAATTAGGAGTTTTTTGTTTTTCATAAGTAATAGCAAGAAAATAATATAAACTACTAACTTACTAAAAATAGAAACTATCCTAATTTACTAAACTTACTATAAAAAGAAAGAAAGACTACTGCTAAAAAAGGAAAATAAAAATTCTACTAAGATCAATTCACTCTGGGTTACGCATTCCATTTAGTTGAATCAAATACTCAAACCGTGATTTATCAAAAGCTTTGGTAAATAAATCAGCATTATTATAATCCGTTGCCACTTTTACCAACTTAATTAAATTCTTTTCAGCACAATCACGTATAAAATGATGTCTTATGTCTATGTGCTTGGTTTTACTGTGTTTAACTGGATTATTAGTTATTGCGATAGTAGACTGGTTATCTCTCCTGATAGGAGTTTGAGTGTAAGCCAAACCGTAATCCCCCAATTGTTGTTGTATCCACAGAACCTGTGAACAGCAACTACCAGCAGCAACATACTCGGCCTCGCACGTTGACACGGCTACCGACGTTTGTTTCTTGCATTGCTAGGAAACGAGTCTCCCTCCAAGGAATTGACAACCTCCAATTGTTGACTTGCGCGTCAAGCTGCATCCTCCGTAGTCTGAATCCGTGAACGCCTCCAACTCCAGATCTCCCTCCGCGTGATACCAAAGTCCCAGCTTCGGTTTCGACTTGAGGTATCGTAGAATCCGCTTCACAGCTTTCATGTGCATCTCTTTTGGATTAGCTTGAAACCTAGCACAAATACACACAGCAAACATAATGTCAGGTCTTGAAGCAGTTAAATACATAAGTGATCCAATCATGGCCCGATATAACGTCGGATCCACATCGGTATCACTTTCAGTACCCGGTCCGAGATTGTGATTCACTTGAATCGGCGTGCTGAAATGAGCTGTCAGTTTCGTCCCTTCCATACCGAAGCGCTCTAATATGTCGTAGACATACTTCGTCTGATGGATAAACATTCCTTCCTTCTTCTGGTCAACTTGCAACCCCAAAAAGAAATTCAACTCACCCATTGCACTCATCTCGAATTTTGACTTCATCACCTTCTCAAAATCCTTGCACATTTGCTCGTCTGATGATCCAAAGATGATATCATCGACGTACACTTGTACCAAGATGAAGTGTTCTCCCTTTCGCTTAACGAACAGCGTACTATCTATCCTACCTCTTTCAAACTCATTCTCTAACAGATGGTTGGACAGAGTCTCGTACCACGCCCTTGGTGCTTGATGCAATGCATACAGAGCCTTATCTAATCGATATACTCTGTCTCGATATTTCGGATCTGTAAACCCGGGCGGCTGTTCTACATACACCAGTTCCTTCACTTTCCCATAGAGGAAAGCACTCTTAACGTCTAGCTGATATACCTTAAAGCCCTTGAAGGAAGCAAAAGCCAGAAACAAACGAATTGCTTCCAACCTTGCTACTGGCGCGAACACCTCATTGTAATCGATTCCCTCCTCTTAGTTGAAACCTTTACAACTAACCTAGCTTTGTTGCGAGTGACTATACCTCGATCGTCTCTTTTGCACTTAAAAACCCACTTGGTTCGTATTTCTATTTCCCCTCGAGGTAATGGAACTAACTCCCACATTTCTAGTTTCCTAAATTGAGAGAGTTCTTCCTGCATCGCTTCAACCCAGGAGTTATCTTTTAGTGCCATTTGCACGTTTTTCGGCTCTACTTGCGAGATGAAACAAGAATAGAGGCATGTATGAAAGGCCTCGGAGTCATTTATCATCGACAACAACACAGTGTTGTTATTTAAACTACTCCTAGTCCTCACACCCTCATTAGGATTTCCTATGATGCTTTCTATAGGATGGTTCTTGTTGATCCTAGATGTCTCTATCTCGTCAACTCTCAGATTATCTCCTAAATTTGATCCTATTTCACCTAATGGGGGAACAACTTCAGATTCCACATTTTCCTCCTCGTGGACAGTTTCCTCAGAGTTGGAATTCATTGTCTGAGTCTGATTCTCATAGGTGCTTCTGAATCAGTGACTTCTGGAGATCCATCTTCAGTTGAAGTAGGCTCGGATGTGGATTGAAATGTGGTCCTCGAAAAGGTATGACCTTCGTCATTCAGATTCAACGTCGCCATGTCCTTTTCAATGGTACCTGCATTTTCATCCAAAGGAATGTTAAATGACTCAAACAATTTATCATAGTCAAATATCCATTCCGGACCTGTTTGGGGTTCATGTGTATAACTTGTGACTTCAATATTATACACAATCTCTACTGTACCAATAGTTTTGTTAAAAACCCGTTTGTTTGGTGAGTTCGACACATAACCTAGGAAGTATCCTTCGTCAGCCTTTTCACCAAACTTAGGTTGATGTTTTGTTCGCAATAAAGTACATGGTACCCCAAATGGTTCGAAGCCAGTTAAATTAGGTGGCCGTTTATTCAAAATTTCATAACAGGTTTTGTTCAAAGATTTGACAGTAAGGACCCGATTTAAAATATGACATGCGGTATTCACTGCCTCCCCCCAAAACATGGTAGGAAGCTTTGAATCCGAAAGCATAGTCCTTGCTGCCTCAATCAATGTCCTGTTCTTTCGTTCGGCCACCCCATTTTGTTGTGGCTCATAGGGTGCACTAAATTGATGCACTATGCCCTTTGATAGGCAATATACACCAATTACAGTGTTTTTAAATTCAGTTCCATTATCACTACGAAGCCTTTTAACCCTTGTTCCATAGGAATTCTCCACTTGGTCTAAGAACCCGATGAGCTTGGATGCTGTCTCCTCCTTTGTACCTAGAAAGAAAACCCAAGAAAATCGTGAGTAATCGTCAGTGATAACTAAACAATACCAACTACCACCTATACTCCTTTTGTTGATTGGTCCGAAGAGGTGCATATGCAGCAAATCGAATGTCGTAGTTATGGAGTTCTGAGTCTTGGACTTGTGTGCCTTCTTATGTTGCTTTCCCTTCTTGCATGGTAGACACTTATCCTCGAACTGAAAACTCTTCATAGGCACACCTTGCAACAACCCATTTTTCGTTATATAGTTCATTTTTCTTAGGTGCAAATGTGTCATCCGTCTGTGCCATAAAACCGACTCAGTCTCCGAAGCTCTAGATAACAGACAGATTGGACCCATCGAAGTTTCAGGCTTGTTCATATCGAGCATGTACAAGTCATTCTTCCTTGGAGCCCTCATCAATATCCACTCTTCAGGAATCTTGAAACCCGGTTTTAGCACCAACGCCTCAGTATCAGTGAACAGCACTGAATTCTTCTTATCACAGATTTGAGATACACTAATGAGATTGTGAACCAGTTTATCAACGTGATAAACTTGATCCAACTTGATCGTCCCATTAGTGACCACTCCAGTACCCGTGATGTTTCCTCCTTTATTTCCCGCGAATGATACAAATCCCCGATTCCCACCCTTGAAGTCTGTAAGGAGACTTCTTTCCCCTGTCATGTGCCTGGAGCATCCACTGTCGACGAACCATTTGTTGTTTAGACCTATGGTTATCTCCTGCACATGAAAGAAAATAGGTTAGTTATCACGGGGAACCCAAGCCATAACTGACTTGGTTATACTATTCTCGTCCACATACTTAAACTCTTTCAAATACCAATCTCGCCTTTCAGGTGACTTGGGTCGTTGAACTGGAGTTTGTTGTGGTGCCGAGTGATTTAAGTTCACTCTTTGCCTTTGAGTAGGCATTTGTTGTGGAGCTCTTGAATAATTACGATTATATTGCATTTCAGATTGAGATCCCTGAGCTCTACCCGGTGTGTGATGTCTAACAGGAATGTGTGACCTAACCGGAGTGTATGCTCTGCTAGGTGTTGTGCTCCTATACTGTTGTTGAGGTCCAGACCTAGATTGATTAACGACTCGATTTGGTGAATTAGTCCTAATCACCTCTTTTGGTCCACCTTTCATCGGTATTTGTTTCACAGCCTGTTTTGGTGTAGCCTGCACAGTTTTCTCGGTACTCTGAGAACCACTAGTGCTCGCCACAGTTGTTGCAGGCTTAGCTTGTGCTGGCTTCCCTGTCTTAGGTGTAATGTCAAATTTCCTAAGCGGACAGTTAGAAGCAACATGCCCCCTTTCGTGACATCTAAAGCAAGACATCTTGTCAATGGACTTCTTGTGTGTGCCCTTAGACTTAGGTGTCTCACTAGTGTCTGGTTCTTTTTATGCATCTATAGTGACTGGTTCATCATCCTGATCATTAAAAACAATTTTATGTTTTCCTGCAGGTGTTTCACTAGAGGAAGACACAAATTTGACTTTCTTAATCTTGACATTTGTATCAGTCACCTTAGGTGTATTTTCCTTTACAGGTTCAGACACTGGTTCAGGTATTTCCTCTAAGTCTACTGATTTCTCAATTTTCTCCTGAGGTTGAGGCACATAGTTGTCATTAAACGGTGGAGGAATCTCATGAAATCCTAGACTTACAGGCTTTTTAGATTGGCGTTGAACATCTAAAACTTTTCCTAGGTTAAGACTTGAGTTCCTAAACTTTTCTAGTTTACTATTTGCCTCTGCTACCTTCACTTTCGATTCAGCTAGCTCTACTTCTTTGATCTTAAGATCTTTGGTCAATGCCTCTACATGCTCATACATCAGTTCTAATCGAACACACTGCTCACTCAGCTTGTCTTTTAGAACTATGACATCTTGTGCATCAGCCTTAAGCTTATCCCTAAGATCTTGCTTAATATCAATGAGGCTAGCATTATCTGATTTTAATGATTCATTTTGAGCAGATATATTTTTATGTGATTCTAGTACTAAGTTTAACCTATCGTTAGAAGTAGCACATAAAACGCACAATTCATGGAAAAGAGAGAAATTCAGACTTACCTTTGTATGATCTGATTCAATGTTGGCCATCTGAGCGGCAAACTCCAAAATCGTATGATCATCCGACTTCTCCACCTACATCGGACTGCTTTCTTGTTGACTGCTGTCCCCTGTTTTCTGCTCTGCTCCGTCACATCCACTCTCGGTTACTTCAGCCATAAAGGCTCTAGCGTTAGATTCTGGATGTGTGCTCCAGTCGTAAGTACCGTCCAGCTGTCTGTCTGATGTGACGTTAGATAACAGACCAGCTATCTTTGCTTGACTGGATGATGGACTTGGAAGATATCGTTGTTGTGATTGGTTCTGATACTGTCCATGAGTCTGATTCTGCCCTTAATAATTTTCTACCTTCGGTCTCTGACACTCTCTAGCGAAGTGTCCTAAGCCTTGACAGTTGTAGCATTTGACCTTCGACTTATCAAAGCCAATCCCTTTGTTATTCATATTCAGATTTCTTCCCGTGCGTTTGA
This sequence comes from Centrapalus pauciflorus, assembly GCA_020465985.1. Taxonomy (NCBI): domain Eukaryota; kingdom Viridiplantae; phylum Streptophyta; class Magnoliopsida; order Asterales; family Asteraceae; genus Centrapalus; species Centrapalus pauciflorus. The sequence continues at coordinate 186,455 of JAANYP010005244.1, forward strand.
TGAATCGCTTAACCCGTTCAGTTACCATGGCCAGTTGCCATTTGAGATCCATCTCCTCAAGGTCATCAGGGTCTACCTGATCGTAATCTTCATCCCAGAGAGCAGGATCGTTGATTTTTCCCTGAACGCAGTTTCCATATGCGACCACAAATGAAGCCAATAAATTTAAATGTTCTTCGACCGATTTAGCGCTCATGGGCATCTTAGAGTAGCCCTGAGATGTTGATGCCGGTGTAGCCTGTTGTTGCTGTTCTTCAGGTCTACCAAACCCTAAGAAAGCTCTACTTTGTGCGTCTTCTGGCTCAGCTGGTGACACTGTTTCTCCCATGAAAAAGGCTGTAGCTGTCTTCATATCAGCTGCCACTGAAGGTTTTGATTTTCCAAAATACATGGCTGGATTTTGGACTTGTTCATAATCCGTTTCTGCCTTCAGTAACTCGAAATGATACGCCCTCAGCGTTCCCACCACATCCTCCAGAGATTGAGTACAGTACTTATCCTCATCAAGCTTAATCATGGCCACGTAATACATTACATCAAGTTCAAACATATTAAACTTATATTTGAACTTATGTTTTAACTTATGTTTGAATTTATCTATTAACTTTATGTTTGAACTTCTTGTAATACATTACATCAAGTTCAAACATACAATCAATAACTATCAAACATATATAAACACATATATCAAACACACGTTAATACCCAATACTTTGTAATATTACTTGAACCAAAATGCTAGTACACTTAGACTGCTATCGTCACACAGGGTGTACCAACATTTACGACATACACAAACAGAATATTTTTGTGAGAAAGTCAAGGAAAGGTTCAATCAGATAGCGGTGTCAATATGCACTTTCAGTATTACACTTTCACACTTAGGAATTTTTGATTTCTTTGACTGTTTGTCGTGATATACATTGCAAGTTGATTGTTGGTATCATTTTCCCTTTGAACATTTTACACTTAGGAATATCCTTTTGCCTTTTTATTTATCAAGAAACTACCTTACGTGTCCCATACTTAGACATACTTTTATGATCAAGGCAGACACACAACGATTATAACCTTTTCGTATTGCAAATTTTCTTTAAAAGGCAAACGTCAGACATAGTTCTGTATTTACATACAACAGAGTGTCTTAGTTTGTCTTAAAGTTTATTTAAAGCTAGCAAGACAGTGGTGACAGGTCTGTACTGAAGTAAAACAAAGCGACTTATCTTGCTAACTCGAGTCAAACCAGAGGTAACAGGTCTGTACTTACGTACAACAAAGTGACTTGTTTTGACTCTCTCCTTACTATCATAATTTTTCTTTTCTTTTCTTTTCGATAAGATGTATCTGATGTGGCTATACATCCCCCAGAAAATTTTCATATCTCATTTAGAATCATTGTCTGTATGTCTCTAACATAAAAATTAAGACCATTTGGTCATACATCTAAGTTAGTTACACATATGACTTTTTCTTGAATATTTTATTAGCTTTTGAGATTCCCTTAGTGTATTATGCCTACCAACACATCAAACAAGAAAATGAATATCACTTAGAGTTTAAGGTGCATTATGTGTGAAAGCTTAACACTTAGAGATTATATTGACTGTGCTAACTTTCGTCACTTTGAACCTATGTATCTAAGACTTGACTCAATTTTTTAATATTCTCTTTTTTTGAATTTTTTTATGGTTTTCTCTCTCTCTTTTTTTTTTTTTTTTGTTTTTCATTTTTAAAATAAGCTAATAAAGTAACCTACTAACTTGCTATAAAAGGAAATAAATTCTACTTAACTACTAATTTACTATAAAAAGAATGAAAATATACTAAAGTCAAGTTACTCTGGATTACGCATACCATTCAGTTGAACTAACAACTCAAAGCGTGACTTATCAAAAGCTTTAGTGAATAAATCAGTATTGTTATCTTCCATTGCCACTTTTACCAGCTTTATTAAGTTCTTTTCAGCACAATCACGTATAAAATGATGTCTTATGTCTATGTGCTTTGTATTACTGTGTTTAACTGGATTATTAGTTATAGCAATAGTAGATTGGTTATCTATCCTAATGGGAGTATGAGTGTAAGTCAAACCGTAATCCCGCAATTATTGTTGTATCCACAAAACCTGTGAACAGCAACTACCAGCAGCTACATATTCGGCCTCGCACGTTGACACGGCTACCGAAGTCTGTTTCTTGCATTGCCAGGATACGAGTCTCCCTCCAAGGAACTGACAACCTCCAGTTATTGACTTTCGATTCAAACTGCAACCTCCATAATCTGAATCCGTGAATGCTTCCAATTCCAGATCACCATCAGCATGATACCAAAGTCCCAGCTTCGGTTTCGACTTGAGGTATCTCAGAATCCACTTCACAGCTTTCATATGCATTTCTTTCGGATTGGCTTGAAACCTAGCACAAATACACACAGCAAACGTAATGTCAGGTCTAGAAGCAGTTAAATACATGAGTGATCCGATCATGGCCTGATATAGAGTCGGATCCACATCAGTATCACTTTCTGTACCCGGTTCGAGATTGTGATTCACTTGAATCGGTGTGCTAAAGTGAGCAGTCAGCTTTGTTCCCTCCATCCCGAAGCGATCTAGAATATCGTAGACATACTTCGTCTGATGGATAAACATACCCTCCTTCCTCTGTTCAACTTGCAAATCCAGAAAGAAGTTCAACTCTCCCATAGCACTCATCTCAAACTTAGACTTCATCACCTTCTCAAAATCTTTGCACATCTGCTCGTCTGATGACCCGAAAATGATGTCGTCAACGTACACTTGTACTAAGATAAAATGTTCACCCTTCCTTTTCACAAACAGTGTACTATCAATTCTCCCTCTTTCAAACCCTTGTTCCAAAATATGAGTTGATAGTGTCTCATACCATGCCCTGGGTGCCTGATGCAATCCATACAGAGCCTTATCAAGTCGATATACTCTGTCGGGATATTTTGGATCGGTAAACCCGGGAGGTTGTTCGACGTACACCAGCTCCTCCACCTTTCCATACAGAAAGACATTCTTTACATCAAGTTGATAGACTTTAAAACCTTTGAAGGATGCAAAGGACAGAAATAAACGGATTGCCTCAAGCCTTGCCACTGGCACAAACACTTCGTTGTAATCGATTCCCTCTTCTTGGTTGAAACCCTTTACGAAAAGCCTTGCCTTGTTGCGAGTTACGATACCCCGATCATCTCTTTTGCACTTAAAAACCCAGTTGGTTCCTATTGCAACTTCTCCTCGAGGTAACGTCACCAACTCCCACACTTCAAGCTTTCTGAATTGTGACAGTTCTTCTTGCATCGCTTCAACCCAAGAATTGTCTTTCAGTGCCATTTGCACATTCTTCGGCTCTACTTGTGAGATAAAACACGAATAAACGCAAGTGTGAAAAGCCTCGGAGTCATTAATCATCGACAACAACACTGTGTTGTTATTCAAACTACTCCTAGTTCTTACACCAGAATGTGGATTTCCTATGATGCTCTCAATAGGATGATCCTTATTTATTCTAGATGTATCAATCTCATCGACTCTAAGATTATCTCCTAAGTTTGATCCTATTTCACCTAACGGGGGAACGACTTCAGACGCTACATTCTCTTCCTCATGATCACTGTCCTCGGAGTTTGAATTAGTAGTCTGATTCTCGTTTGTAGGTAACTCAGAATCATTCTCTGCTGGAGACCCATCTTCTGTCGATGTAGGCTCAGAAGTTGATGGAATGCTCTTCTTTGAAAAACCTTGACCGTCGTCATTCAGATTTAATGACGATAAGTCATGCTCAATTGTACCTGCGTTTCCATCCAAAGGAATGTTAAATGATTCAAACAATTTATCATAATCAAGTATCCATTCCGGACCAGTTTGGGGTTCATGTGTATAACTTGTTACATCAATGTTATACACAATCTCTACCGTATCGCTTGATTTGTTAAAAACCCTTTTGTTTGGTGAGTTAGGCACATAACCTAGGAAATAACCTTCGTCAGCCTTTTCACCAAACTTAGGTTGATGTTTTGTTTTCATTAAAGTACACGGTACCCCAAAAGGTTCGAAGCCAGTTAAATTTGATGGTCTTTTATTCAGAACTTCATAACAGGTTTTGTTCAATGATTTGACAGTAAGGACCCAATTTAAAACATGACAAGCGGTATTCACAGCCTCCCCCTAAAACATGGCAGGAAGCTTTGAATCCGAGAGCATGGTCCTCGCTGCCTCAATCAAAGTCCTGTTCTTACGTTCTGCCACCCCATTTTGTTGTGGCTCATAAGGTGCACTAAATTGATGCACTATGCCTTTCGATAGGCAATATACACCAATTACTGTGTTTTTAAACTCTGTTCCATTATCACTCCTGATACATTTTACCCGCGTCCCGTAGGAGTTTTCGACTTGATCTAAGAACCCAATCAACTTTGCAGCTGTCTCGTCCTTCGTACCTAAAAAGAAAACCCATGAAAATCGTGAGTAATCATCAGTGATAACTAAACAGTACCAACTACCACCTATACTCCTTTTGTTGATAGGTCCGAATAGGTCCATATGCAACAAATCGAAAGTGGAAGCTATAGAGATCTGAGTCTTTGACTTGTGTGACTTCTTGTGTTGTTTGCCTTTCTTGCACGGTACACACTTGTCTTCAAACTGAAAACTCTTCATCGGGACACCTTGAACCAGTCCATGTTTAGTGATGTAGTTCATTTTTCTCAGGTGCAAGTGAGCCATGCGTCTGTGCCATAAGACTGATTCGGTCTCTGAAGCTTTAGATAACAAACAGATCGTTCCCATCGATGAATCAGAGATGTTCATGTCTAGCATGTACAAATCGTTCTTCCTTGGGGCTCTCATCATAATCCACTCTTCAAGAATTTTGAATCCCGGCTTCAGCACTAACGCTTCAGTATTTGTAAATAACATTGAATTCTTCTTATCACAGATCTCAGAGACACTAATGAGATTGTGAGCAAGTCTATCAACGTGATATACTTGATCAAGTGTGATAGTCCCATTAGTAATCACTCCTGTTCCAGTGATATTTCCTCCTTTGTTCCCGAAAAATGATACAAAACCCTTGTTCCCTCCCTTGAAGTCTGTAAGTAGACTTCTTTCCCCAGTCATGTGCCTAGAGCAACAACTGTCGACGAACCACTTGTTGTTGAGACCTGTAGTTAACTCCTGCACATGAAAGAAAACAAGTTAGTTATCACGGGGAACCCAAGCCATGACTGACTTGGTAATACCATTCTCATCCACATACTTGAACTCCTTTAAAAACCCATCTCTCCTTTCAGGTGACTTGGGTGTTTGATTGAGAACCTGTTGTGGTGCAGAGTGATTTAAGTTCACTCTTGGCCTTTGGGTAGGCAGTTTCTGTGGAGCCCTCGAATAATTTCTATTATAGGGCATTTCAGATTGATATCCCTGGGCTCTACCTGGTGTCTGATGTCTTACAGGAGTGTGTGACCTAACTGAAGTGTAAGCTCTTTTAGGTGTTGTACTCCTATAGACTTGTTGAGGTCCTGACCTAGATTTATTAGGGACTCTATTCGATGAATTAGTCCAAACCACTTCATTTGGTCTACCTGACACAGGTGTTTGTCTAACAGCATTCTTTGGTGTGGCTTGCACAATCTTCTCAGTGTTTTGAGAACCACTTGTGCTTGCTACACTTGGTGAGGGTTTATGTTGTTCAGGCTTTCCAACATTAGGTATAGAATCTACCTTCCTATATGGACAGCTAGATGCAACATGTCCCCTTTCATGACATCTAAAACAAGACATTTTATCAATTGACTTCTTATGAGTGCCATTTGACTTTGGTGTCTCAGTAGTGTCATGTTCTTTCTTCTCAACTATCGTGACTGTTTCCTCTTTCTGATTATTAAAGTCAGGTCTAGCTCCTCCTAGAATTTTATCCCTAAAGGACTGCACAAATTTGACTTTATTAATCGTAGCATTATTGTCAGTCACCTTAGTTAATTTAGCCTTATCAGATTCAGATACATTTTCAATTGCTATCTCTGATTCAACTGGCTTATCAGTTTTATCCTGAGGTTGAGGCCCATAGTTATCATTAAAAGGTGGAGGACTCTCTGTATATCCTAAACCTACTGGGTTCTTAGATTGACGTTGTGCATCTAAGATTTTCCCTAGATTCAGTGAAGAGTTCCTGAACTTTTCTAACTTGCTATTTACCTCTGCAACCTTAACCTTAGCTTCAGCTAGCTCTACCTCTTTAATAGTTAGGTCTTTGGTTAAAGCCTCAACATGCTCATACATCATTTCTATCCTGACACACTGCTCACTTAGTTTGTCTTTTAATACTTTTACATCTTGAGCATCTGCTTTCAGCTTATTCCTAAGATCTTCTTTTATATCAAGGAGGCTAGCATTATCTGATTTTAAGGATTCAATTTGAGCAGTTAAATTACTATGTGTTTCTAGCACTAAATTCAATCTATCATTAGAAGTAGCACATAAAACACATAAATCACGGAATGTAGAAAAGTTCAGAACTACCTTTGTATGATCAGACTCCACGTTAGCCATCTGCACAGCAAACTCTAGAAAGGTCTGATTTTCTGACTTTTCCACCAACACAGGACTTGTATCATTCTGTTCTCTGTCCTCTGTTACTTCCTCTGCTCCTACATCCCCAGACTCTGTTACTTCAGCCATGAAGGCTCTAGCGTTAGTCTCTGGATGTGAACTCCAATCGTACGTCCCATCAAGCTGTCTGTTAGATGATACGTTAGTTAATAGACCAACGGTGTTCGCTTGATTCCTCGAACTACCAGGCTAATATCTCCCCTGAGATTGATTCTGAAAGTTTTCAACCTTGGGTCTTTGACACTCTCGAGCAAAATGTCCTAACCCCTGGCAGTTATAGCACTTAACTTTGGAGTTGTCGAACCCAATCTTATTGTTGCTGACATTCAGATTTCTGCCTGTCCGTTTTATGAATCTCTTGACCCTCTGAGTCACCATGGCCAGTTGCCATTGAAGATCCATTTCTTCCAAATCATTAGGATCCACCTGATCATAGTCCTCTTCCCATAACGCAGGATCGTTAATTTTACGTTGCACACAATTTCCATATGCTGCAACAAACGAAGCCAAAAGATTCAGATGAGATTCGGCTGATTGTGCACTCATAGGCATCTTTGTGTACTGTTGAGAAGTAGATGCTGATTGAGTCGGTTTCTCTTCCGGTTTGGAATACCCTAAGAAAGCTCGACTGCCTGAGTCTTCTACTTCCACTAGAGTCGACGCTTCGCCCGTGTAGAATGCTGTAGCTGTTTTCAGTTCACTCGCGACTGAAGGTTTGGACTTCCCAAAATACATGTCCGGATCTTGTACTTGGTCAAATTCCCGTTCCTTCTTGAGCAACTGAAAGTTGTAAGCTCTCAGCATGCCAATGACTCCTTCGAGAGTAAGAGTTTCGAATTTCTCTTCATCATGCTTAATGACGTACATCTCCCATTTCGTTGGTAAAGCATCAAGAAGTTTCTCAATCTTCTCTAATTCACGATACTCGACATCGTGATTATCCAACTCTGTCAATAACTGATAGAACCTAGTGATAGTCTCATCCAGCTTTTCGTTTTACAACGCCTTGAAAATTGAGAACTGCTGCTTAAGTATCTCGGTTCTTCCTTTTCGAACCCTCGGATTTCCCTCACACCGTTTCTCGAGTGCATCCCACAACTCTTTCATTGTACGATGCTTCCTGAATGTATGTAGAATCTCCTGAGGTAGTGCCATGCGAATGATAGAAAACGCTCCGTTCTCAGCCTCATATAGTTTCTTGTCATCATCCTTCATCTTCTGATATGTAAGGACTCTCTGACGACCATCAAACTCGTGAGTAGGCGGAATGTTTCCCTCTTCGATACAGATCCACATCCGCATGTCATTAAAACGAGCAAAGTCGACAAACCTTGTTGGAATTAGTGTCCAAGTCACAATTATTTGTAAACATATTGTTATCAGGCTGGATCCTTTTTGGGTGCATGCAATGTATTGTAAAGTAAAGATGATTAACTTAAATATATAATGTTAATTAGTTTGTTAATTTATTATGTTTAATAAATTAATTAGAAACTAAATAATTTATTATATTTGATTAATGGGTTAGTTTGTTAATTTGTTAATAGTTAATAAATTAACCGGAAGCTAATAGAATTAATTGAGGAAGTACAGGGGCTAAACTGCAATTAGTTGATAGTCAACAGGGCATCCCTAAACCCTAATAGGGGGGCCGGCCACCAATCCATCCCACATGGATTTGGGATAAAAAATTTGTAGGTTTCTAAAACCTATAAATAGGCAGCCCCTGCCTGTTTCATTCCTCGCTCATTCAATTCTAAGTTCTCTAACGATCACAAGGGATACCAGTTTTTGGGACTCTGAGATCTGAGCTTAGAAAAGTTATAATTATCTTTTCTTTTGTTCATTGGGTGTGAACAACTAGAGGCGATCTTGCTTTAGACGCTTGTTGCTCGATTCAGAGGCTGTTCGTGAAATCGTTCTTCGTGGAGAAAATTGCAAATTTTCTCAAGGTTAGTTTTTCTTATTCATCTCTTTATTTTAATAATTAGTTGCTTAGCTTGTTTGGTTAGATCCTTAAGGTTTTATATTCTTGCATAGTTAGGTTATTTAATTTTCCGCAAAGTTTTAATTTAACCTAGCAAGGGTATAGGAAACCCAACAGTGGTATCAGAGCCAGGTTAACCTAACGAGCTTTGCACTAATTTTGAGATGATAATCTTGTTCTTAAATTTTGAAATTTGTTTTGATTAATTTTCGGAAATTTGATTTAATTTTAAGGGTGTTTTTAATTTTAAATTAAATTGTTTAAACTTAAAATTAATTTATAAATATTAAATAAATTTAATAAAAAATTAATTTTTCGAAATTTTTGGAGTAAAATTCGTTTTTTGATAATTATTAAATTTTTAAAATAGTTTTTTAATATTAAATTAATTGTCTAAATTTCGAAAATTGTTTTTCATATTTATCTTCAAATTTTCGGATTTTTAAAAGGTTTTAAATGGATAAATCTGAAATATTAAATAAATTATTATTTTATTAATTTAGGATTTTATTAATTTAATTAAGGGTTTGATTTTTGGGGTTTTAGATAAACATGCCTTAGAGATAAGCTTGATTTTCTAGGTTTATCCTAAATCCTATTTATCTAAAAATTACCTTAATTTAATTAAGTGCTTATCCTAAAGGTTTTAGAATATCATAATTTATTAGGATAAACTTGTATTATCCTAGGTTTAAATTTTGAGGATTTATATGGTTATACATATAGGTTTCGGATTTAATATATATATTTAATAATTAAATGTTTCTTATTTTATTTAAATATTGAAACCGAAATATATATAAAAATAAATATTAATTTAAACCCTAATATTTTAAATTGTTTAAAATATACCCTGAATTTTAAAATGTTTAAAATAGACCCTTTAATTTTAAAAATTTAAAATTAAACACCTAAGATTTAAAAGAAATTTATATATGTATTATTGATTTTATATATATATATATATATATATATATATATATATATATATATATATATATATATATATATATATATATATATATATATATATATATATATATATATATATATCATTTAAATCTAATTACATCGTCATTCAATTGATAAATCGGCTCACCCATAGTGAACAAACTATAAACGACGTATAAGGCGGGTCGCTCTGCTTCCCTAAAGGAGTAGGTTTTTAACAGCTTCGCGCTGACCTACCTCCTCCGCTTCGCTGTGCGTTCAATGGAGCTATCGAGGACTTTGATAGGATGGTGTCCAGATTAAAAGTATAATCTAAAGTACTAAAACAAAAAAAATCCCGTTTTAGATATATCAAAAGTGAATTAGTATGCAAATCCATGAAAAATGCACATCTACTATATGCACTGTTAGTGGAGCGTGTGTATTGACCGGCACACTAATGAGAGACATATTAGGAGGTCATGTAGGACTCGCGATTCCTAGACTGATCCGTGCCGGGTCTTACGCAGTTTTGCATGGTTAGATTCACCATCTTGTCCATGATCCTCGGCAACCCAGTCACGGATAGTAGTTGAGCATAACCGAGATTAACATGCCATTGATAAGATTCAATGAATATCAAAAGATCTAGGATTTTCATAGAGATTGAAATTGACAAGAGTTTGTCCACCTAAAATAAATTCGTGGCGTGATTACGGCGACCCTTTTCATAAAACGAATCGAAAATATGGATCCTAGCCTTAATTCAAATTGGGTAAATTGTTTAAGGAATACTTCATACTAACTAAAACTTTATCTAACAGATGTCTACTTCTACTGGTACTCCCACTACTGCTCCCAACCACACATCCAACTTCTAACTCCTTTCCGTTCTGGGTAGGGAAAAACTATCCGGTCCGAACTATGTGGACTAGATGAGAAACCTCAGCTTTACGCTGAGGTACGAGAACAAGGAGTATGTTCTCGATGAACAAATTCCCACACTGAATGAGAATCCCACCCAGGAGGAAATGGACGCACACCAGAAACATTACGATGATGCAAACAAAGTGTCCTGCATCATGGCGTCATCCATGGTTCCTGAGCTTGCTAAAGCCTTCGAGAATACATGGGTCTTTGAGATGAATCAGCAGCTGCGAGAGATGTTTGAGGCTAAGGCGAGAAAAGAGAGCCTTGATGTGGTAAGATCCCTCATGGCCTGCAAACCAAAACGTGGAACATCTATCTGCACTTTCGTCCCTGAGATGAAGGGGTACTTCGACCGGCTGGAGGCTCTCAATATGGTGTTTGACTCTGAGTTCTCCACCAATATCATTCTTTCTGGACTGCCCACCATCTATTATCAGTTCGTACTCTCCTATCAGATGAACATGAATCAGAAGGAGACGTCAATTATAGAACTGCATAATCTGCTCCGAACCACTGAACAGGGCATCAAGAAAGATGAGACCCCTGTGGCCCCTGTGCTTACTGTCGGTAAGGCCTCAAAGAAACGGAAGTCATCCTGGAAGGCCCCAAAAGGAAAGTCCAAGAAAGGGTCTCAAGGGAGAACAGAGTCCGGTATTGTGCCTACTAAAGATCCGAAGGAAGCAGTATGCTTTTACTGCAATGGCAAGGGGCACTGGAAGCGAAGCTGCCCATCATATCTGAAGGACCTTAAAGACAGCAAAGTCGAAAAGGCCAGCACCTCAGGTATGTTCATGATCGAACTCCATAACACTTCTATCTCTAATTCATGGGTTCTTGATAGAGGATGTGGTACTCACATTTTCTCTGTATTGCAGGGACTAAGGGAAAGTAGAAGCTTGAAGCATGGAGAGCTGAACCTAATCATGGGGAATCGAAAGATCACGCCTGTGAAGAAAGTCGGAAGGTTCCAGCTCGTGCTTAGATAAGGAGTAGAGATTAGCTTAAATAATTGCTGTTATTAACCCGATATGAATCGGAACATCATTTCTTTGTTTGCCTTGTATAAGGATGGATACAATTTCAGCTTTGATAATAATAATGGAAGTATTTTGGTTCATTTGAATGATGTTTTTATATTCAAAGCTTGTCCTTATAATGGCATATATGAAACTGTTGAGTGTGATAACAACCTAGTATTTAAAATTGATTCTAACAAAACTGATAAGTCCAAATTGTGGCACTGTCGCCTTGGGCACATTAACAAGAAACGCATCGCCCAACTCCAAAAGGATGGAGTGTTGGAATCATTCGACCTAAAATCGGATGATGTATGCGAATCCTATTTACTGGGCAAGATGACAAAATCACCATTCACAGGAACGTGTGAAAGAGGTTAAGGACTATTGGATTTGGTCCACACAGATGTATGTGGGCCATTCCGATGTGCTACAAAAGGGGAAAATCGGTACTATGTCACCTTTACAGATGACTATAGTAGATTTGGATATGTTTATTTAATTAAACATAAGTCCGACACTTTTGAGACATTCAAAAGATATCAAAGTGAAGTAGAGAATCAACTGGGCCATAAGATAAAGGTTCTCCGCTCCGACAGGGGAGGAGAGTTAGTATCGAGTTTCTCGATCATCTTAGAAGCTGTGGAATAGTTTCCCAGTTAATACCTCCTAGAACACCACAACTCAACGGAGTTGCGGAGAGGAGAAACAGGACCTTGTTAGACATGGTCCGATCTATGATGAGTCGAGCAACACTTCCAGTAAGTTTCTGGAGTTATGCATTAGAAACTGCGGCACATATTCTAAATCTAGTACCCACCAAGAAAGTTTCAAAGACACCTTACGAGATGTGGAAGGGAAAGCGTCCTTCCCTTGGTCACATCAAGATCTGGGGTTGTGAAGTCTTCATTGGACGAGAGACCTCTGACAAACTCAGTCAAAGATCTGAAAAGTGTCTATTCGTCGGTTACCCACAAGAGTCATTTGGATATCTATTTTACAAACCACGTGAAAACGTAGTGTTTGTATCTCGAAGAGGAGTGTTCCTCGAGAAGGAGATAATATCTAAAGAGGACAGTGGGAGTAAGATCGATCTTGATGAGATTCAAGATACTACCGATGAAGAACCAACTACAAACACTGACCATCAACATGAGGCTGAGATGCCTGTTGAACCCAATGACATATCCTTACCTTTGCGCAGATCCCGTAGAGTTAGCAATCCTCCTGAGTTCTACTATGGTTCCCGTATTGAATAGGATGATATGATTAGTGATAGTACACTAGTCGACTTAGATGAACCAGCTAACTACCAGGAAGCGATGGCAGGCCCTGAGGTAGCCAAATGGAAGGAAGCTATGGATAGCGAGATTGAATCCATGTATGGCAACCAAGTTTGGAACTTGGTTGATTCCACACCCGGTCTAAAGACGGTGGGTTGTAAATGGATATTCAAGAAGAAAACGGATATGAACGGTAAAGTACACACTTACAAAGCTAGGCTGGTGGCAAAGGGCTATACTCAAACCTACGGGATTGACTATGAGGAAACCTTTTCACCGGTAGCTAAGATTAAATCCATAAGGATAGTTCTGGCCATAACTGCGTTTCATGACTATGAAATCTGGCAGATGGATGTCAAAACCGCTTTCCTTAACGGGAAATTGACAGAGGATGTGTTTATGACACAACCTGAAGGTTTTGTAGACACCAAGTATCCTAAGAAAGTGTGTAAGCTTCAGAAGTCCATTTATGGACTTAAGCAAGCTTCTCTAAGATGGAATCTTTGCTTTCATGAGAAAATCACAGAGTTTGGATTTTCTAGAAGCGAAGATGAGTCCTGCATTTATGTCAAGGTCAGTGGGAGCACTGTAGTCTTCCTGGTATTATATGTCAATGACATATTACTTATAGGAAACAACATCCCAACATTACAGAGTGTAAAAGATTGGTTGGGAAGATGTTTTGCTATGAAGGATCTAGGAGATGCAACTTTTATTCTGGGTATAAAGATTTATAGAGATAGAACGAGACGTCTAATAGGACTAAGCCAGGATACGTACTTGGACAAAATACTGAAAAGGTTCAGTATGGAGAAGTCTAAGAAGGGGAACCTTCCCTTTGCTCATGGCATAAAGATTAGTAAAGACATGAGCCCGAAGACACAGGAGGAACGAGATAGAATGAGTCGAGTTCCATATGCTTCGGCCATAGGATCTATAATGTATGCCATGACATGTACGAGGCCTGATGTCTCATTTGCTTTAAGCATGGTGAGTCGACATCAGCAAGACCCTGGTGAAGGTCATTGGACGGCGGTCAAGAATATTCTTAAGTATTTAAGAAATAGTAAAGACAGGTTCTTGGTTTACGGTGGACAGGATGAACTCAAAGTAACCGATTATTGCGATGCGAGTTTCCAAACGGATAGAGATGACTGTCGGTCACAATCTGGTTGGGTGTTCTTATTGAACGGGGGAGCTGTGACGTGGAAGAGTTCGAAGCAGGAAACCGTGGCAGACTCTACCTGCGAGTCAGAATATATTGCGGCCTCAGAAGCCTCAAAGGAAGCCATCTGGTTGAAGAATTTCATTGGAGATCTTGGAGTTGTCCCAACTGTTCAAGACCCCATCGAAATATTCTGCGACAACGAAAGTGCTGTTTCGTTGACTAAAGAACCCAAGGATCATGGAAAGTCCAAGCATATTGATCGGAAGTACCACTTTGTTCGTAGCAAGGTTGAAGAAGGACATGTGATTGTGAAAAGAGTGCGATCAGAGGAGAATCCAGCTGATCCGTTCACAAAGCCACTTTCTCAATCGAAACACTGTAGTCATGCTGTTAGCATAGGATTATGAGATAATGTAAAGTTTAGTAGTTAGTTTTGAATTTGAAACATTGTAACAATGATTTGAAATTGTAATGGATTGGTGATTAAATAATGGAGATTTATTTATTTGCAAAGTGCTGCCATCTTCTATTAATTTATCGTTGTGTTTCCTTTTGCATGTTTAGAACCAACTCCCAGAGTAATTAATTTTATTCAAATACCTCAGTCGTTCGTACTACCGGGAGTTAGTATTGAATAAAGACTGTCATGGAATGTTAGTAGACTGTCAAGAGTTTGACATAGCATAGAGATTGCTGCAACATTCATGGGTACTTAATGGAGATTTAAGTATAGGGCACTCGCACTTGGAAAGATACTTCATGGATCAAATCATAAGTATTTCCAAGATGATAATATCCTCTATTCTTCAGACGGAGATACATTGAAGTGGCGGTTTTTAGTCCGTCATACCTTAGTGCATTCAAACGTTGTGCGTAACTGCCAGTTATAACGGATGTATCTAGTTACAATGTTATTAGTTAGCTAGCGTTGTGTATGCGAAGTTTATTCATTCCTTTTGCCTATATGGAAAAGCGATATCTATGGGCCCTCTGATGATTAAACGTTGACTCTAGAGTGTCGGGCCCGACCGAGACAAAATTGAAGTGTTAAATTAATAAGTCTCATATAGTCATATTAATCGGAAATCAGAAACATAATTTTGAAACCAAAGATTGATTATAATCCATGTCTTAGTTTCATACGATATCAGAGAACGAAGGAATAGTTGATCCCTTATCTAAAGGATTAGCTCTGATATGATTCAGAGTTTGGCAGCTGTATCGAGTAGCTAAGAAGGCTGGTAATAGAATGTGTTTAGACAAATAGTTGCCAACTTGTCCAAGTGGGAGACTGTTGGAATTAGTGTCCAAGTCACAATTATTTGTAAACATATTGTTATCAGGCTGGATCCTTTTTGGGTGCATGCAATGTGACACCCTTGCCACAACAACCACCAATTACAATACACCCAGGATTAATCATCAACCAGCAATAACATAATGATCTGATAACCTAAATTAAGTGCGGAAGCATTAAAAACATAAATAAAGTAGTGCAACAGTGTCAAACACCCTACAGTGCTATAAGGTACCAAGTTTAAGTCTACACACCCATTACAATTATTATAATCATCCAGAATATATTACAACATTGTCTCATAACATAAATTACCGATGAAATAGTGCCGAGTCTCCCAAATCTTCCAAATGACCTAACTAGAAGGTCCGGCTGTAGACTTTCCCTTTCCTGTAAAATAAAGTCAACTGAGGGGTAAGCGAATGCTTAGTGAATACACAGATTTACACATTTTATAAATGCTTATGATGCCCACAAGAGTAGCACCGACGACACACGTCGTGCACTCTCCACGTACACAAAGTACGACCACACCAGAGCCGTCGCTCTACGAGCCCGCAACTCGTCTTTTAAAATACACTACTGAGACCAACATAACATCGGGGATGACATACTGCCTACGGACCTGGAGGGATCAGCTCCAGCGTCTTATAGAGCAGTAACATCAGAGTAACAGATGCGACCCGCAGGTCCATCATAGATGCACAACAAACGAACGGACATGCATCAAATAAGAATGTGCATCCAAATTTACGCAAGTTAGTAGAATTCCAAACGAATAATGAAGCAACATGTCTCAGTAAGCAAAAGCAATCATAAAGCAGATATAAACATGCGAAATCATATGTACTCACAGTGGGTGCGTAATTAAACTTTAACCAAATTTTATTTCTCTTCGGGCTTTCAACCGGATCCACCAAGTACCCCACTGTGGGTTAAACAACACCACAAGGGACCTGTTATATTAATTACAACAATACTTCGTATCAATAACCGTTTAAATCATAAAATCAAGTTTCGTAAATTTGGCGATATTTTCCCCCATTTCGGGTACATGTCCAAATTCATACCATAACTAAGTTTGAACCCATTTCAAGTTTACATCTTGTCCTTTGCATATTTTATATCATTTTATGTGTTGTATATGAGTTTCATTCAAAATACACGAGTTTAGAGAGTAGCATTCTCAATTTTAGGCATTAAACTCGAATTTAATGGGTTAGATTCGAACCCATCATCAAATCTGATGATCAGATTCGAACCATATGCTAGATTCGAACCCCATCTTCGAATCTATGGGTAGATTCGAACCCCATGCTTCGAATCTAGTGTTAGATTCGAAAACACACTCGAATCTAGCACCAAACTCGAGTTTGTTCTTGCATTTCGACTCTGTTCTTGGTATATTCGAGTCTGTTCATCATTACAGCTTAAATCCATCATTCTAAGGCCTAAAATCACTGATATATCATGTATGATTCCTAGATTCGATTCTATTATGCATATACTAACATAATCTTGCAATATTTCAAGCAAAACAAGCTCCAATTTACATAAAATGACAGATTCGAAATTCTATTTTCTTCAAAACCGAAACTTAAAACTTAAAAGAGTCGATTCTTACCTTAATTCGTACGAAATTAGAAATCCGTTTGTAGATTGTTGTTGTACTCCTCGATACCTTTCCGTTGACGTATAATTCTCGATAATCTGACGGTCGGTTTGTGAGATAACTTAGAGAGATGTAGAGAGGAAATTTCTAGAAAGAGAGTGTAGTGAGAGAGTGAAACCATGAAAATGAAGTCTTTTGCCTTATTTATTCCATTTTCATCATTTTTGCACATTTCACCCCTTGACCTAACTGGTTCCTTAAAATACTGATTTATTCATAAAATTATCATTAATAACTTTTAAATTCATAATACTCCATAAAAATGATTCCGTGTTCAATTTCTCTTAAAAATAGCAACAAACTTCTAAATAACCCAAATACATAATAATTGCTCAATTTTAACTTAAATATATATTTTCCACTTAAATAACCAAAATACATTAATATAAATCCGAGGATGTTACAGCATGGGCTCCACCACGCTCAACTTCGTCCTCGAAGTTACTCGGATTCAAACAGTTTCGGATACTTTCTTAACATTTCTGACTTAGTTTCCCATGTATGATTTGCTCCTTTATGATGCTTCCAACGTATAAGCACCATTTCTATCTCTTTGCTCCTCAACTTCTTTATCTTAGTATCCAATACACATTCCGGCTCCTCCACATATCGAAGCCTTTCATCCACTTGCAGCTCTGCGTGATCTGCCCAATCCTCATTTCCAGTGTTAAACGATTTTCGGAGATTCCCAACGTGAAATACTGGATGTATGCCCGACATCCCTTCAGGCAATTCTAACCGATAAGACTGATTTCCAACTTTTTCAACAATCTTAAAGGGTCCGACGAATCTCGGAGCCAACTTGCCCCTTTTAACAAAACGAGTAACACCCCTCATGGGTGATACTTTCAAGTAGACCCAGTCATTCACTTCAAAATTGATCGGTTTGTGCCTCCGATCATAGTAACTTTTCTGACGGTCCTGGGCCGCCTTCATGTTTTGCCTGATCAATTGTATCTTTTCATTTGTTTCTTGAAGTAACGCCGGCCCAGCAATCGGTGTTTCGCCCGTTTCTCTCCAACATGTAGGAGTCCTACATTTCCTTCCATACAGTGCCTCGAACGGTGCCTTCTTTATTGTCGCATGATAGCTATTATTGTACGAAAACTCTATCAGTGGCAAATGATCATCCCAATTGCCACCGAGATCCAGTATACATGATCTCATCATATCTTCCAACGTGAGAATTTTACGTTCGCTCTGGCCATCGGTTTGCGGACGATAGGCTGTACTCATTGCTATTCTCGTCCCTAACCCTTCTTGTAGTGCCGACCAAAAGTTTGAAGTAAATCGGCTATCTCTATCCGACACTATGGACTTAGGCACTCCATGCCTAGCAACGATCTCATCCATATAGATCTGAGCTAACTTCTCCAATGAATAACTTTCGCGAATCGATATGAAGTGTGCAGACTTAGTTAACCGATCCACGATTACCCAAACTGCATCATGCTGTCGCTTAGTCTTCGGCAGCTTTGTAACAAAATCCATAGTAATATGCTCCCACTTCCATTCCAGAATAGGAAGCGGTTGCATACTGCCGTACGGTTGCTGATGTTCGGCCTTTACCAACCGACAAGTTCGGCATCTTTCTACATATTGCCCTATGTCCTTCTTCAATCCCGGCCACCAAAAGTCTGCCTTTAAGTCGTTGTACATCTTTGTGCTCCCGGGATGTACAGAAAATTTAGATTGATGCACTTCTTCAATGATAACATTTCTCATACCACCATACTTCGGCACCTAAATCCTTCCATATACACCTTTTAATCCAGACTCGCTAGTTTCCATATTCTTAATCTGTACTCTAATATCCTCAGCACCGACATTTTCTTCTTCAAAGCTTCTAGTTGGGCAGCTTTGACATCGCTAGTAATCGTGGAACTTAGTATAGTGGACGTCATCATATAGCAGCAATCCTTAGCATAAGCTTTCCGGCTCAAGGCATCGGCTACTACATTAGCCTTTCCGGGGTGATAAAGGATTTCACACTCATAATCCTTTATTAGCTCCATTGATCGTCTCTGCCTCATATTGAGTTCCTTCTGGCTAAAAATATACTTTAAGCTCTTATGGTCCGTGTAAAGTTGACACTTAGTACCGTACAGGTAGTGCCTCCATAATTTCAATGCAAACGTTACCGCAGTCAACTCCAAGTCATGAGTTGAATAATTCTTTTCGTGTTGCTTAAGCTGTCTCGAGGCATACGCTATAACTTTCCCACGCTGCATCAATACAACGCCTAATCCTAACCTCGAAGCATCAGTATAAACCACAAAATCATCATTGCCTTCAGGTAAGGCAAGTATCGGAGCCTCGCTTAACGCTTTCTTCAGAACCTCAAAGGCCTCCTGTTGCACAATTTCCCATATAAACGGTGCATTCTTCTTGGTTAATGCAGTTAAAGGAACTGCAATCTTCGAAAAGTCCTTTATGAATCTCCGATAGTATCCTGCCAACCCCAGAAAACTTCTAACCTCAGTAGCTGGACATGGCGGCTCCCAGTTCTTTATTGCTTCAACTTTGGCTGGATCCACAGAAATCCCAGCCCCCGAAATCACATGCCCTAGAAACTGTATCTGTTGTAGCCAAAACTCGCACTTTGAGAATTTGGCGTACAACCTTTCTTTTCTCAACAACTCCAACAGTTCTCTCAGATGTTCAGCATGTTCGGCTTCAGACTTAGAGTATACTAAAATATCATCGATAAATACAATTACCGATTTATCCAACATCGGTCTACAAACCCTATTCATTAAATCCATAAACACTGCTGGGGCGTTAGTTAATCCAAAAGGCATGACCAGAAACTCGAAATGCCCATACCGAGTCCTGAATGCTGTTTTCGGTACATCTTCTTCTCTTACTTTCAATTGATGATATCCCGATCTCAGATCAATCTTAGAAAATACACTAGCCCCATGTAACTGATCAAACAAGTCATCTATCCTCGGCAGAGGATACTTGTTCTTAATCGTCAACTTGTTCAGTTCCCGGTAATCTATGCACATCCTCATCGTGCCATCTTTCTTCTTTACAAACAGTACCGGGGCTCCCCACGGCGATGAACTCGGCCGAATGAAGCCCTTGTCCAACAACTCCTGGAGTTGTGTCATCATCTCTTTCATCTCAGTTGGGGCGAGGCGATAAGGAGAACGAGCTACCGGTGCAGCTCCGGGGATCAGATCAATTCGAAACTCAACTTGTCTCTCAGGCGGCACGCCAGACAAGTCTTCCGGAAACACATCCGGAAACTGTGAAACAACAGGCACGTCGGCCAACGTTCTCTTTTCAGCCTCGGCATCAATAGCATATGCCAGGTAGGCGTCACACCCCTTTGCAACAATCTTTCGAGCTTTTGTAATGGTCAGTAAGCACAGATCCCCACTTCTCCTATCCCCGTAGATGCAAATCTCACGTCCCTCCGGGGTAGTTATCTTTATCATTCGGCTCTTACACACTATTTGGGCTTCATTCTCTATCAACCAATCCATCCCGATTATCACATCGAATTCACTGAATTCTGTAGGGATCAAGTCCAAATTGAAGACTACATCTTCAATTACTAACGTGCAGTTACGGTAGACAAGATCTACTTTTACTAAAGTGTTGCTAGCAGTTTCTATATCAAGAACAGCAGATAATCTAGATAGTGGCATGGCAAGTCTTTGTGCAAACACAGTAGAAACAAACGATCTATTGGCACCCAAATCAAATAAAACTCGTGCAGGCATAGAGTTAACTATAAAGTACCCGTGACGACCTCCTGGTTTTCCCTTGCCTCCTCTGCAGTTATCTGAAAAGCACGAGCAGGTGCCCTTTGAGACTGACCCCGAGCAGGTTGGAGACAAATCTTTCCTAAACAGTGTGGCCCCAACTTTGGGAAGCGTAGCAGATTGCCCATCTGGTCATTTTCAACTTGGGGCTGATCATAGGGTTCAGTAACTGGAAGATGAAGTACCTCTCTGATTAGACCAGTAGTGATCTCAATGGTCTGAGTTACATTGAGTATTGTTCCTCTGATGACTTTGGTATCTGGGTTGTGGGCACAGGTTTACCAGAACTCATACACCATCTCATGGTACAGGACACCAGGATTGGCAGTCATGGCATAGTTCAGAGCATGAACTTTCAGAAACTCCACCATTTCTTCGTAGCCTTTTGTAAGGTCTACTACTACGAGATCTATCTAGACGCGGAGCCGTCAACGAGTGCGGAATCCTCATTAACGGGTAGACGGAAACAACTCTCACACACGAAACACGGAAACTATCAGAGGCTGAACGAACGACACACGAACGATCCTACGAACTGATTCTCTCCGAAACGGCACTAACACTGATGATAAAATCGAGATCGCTTAATGCTTAATCCCTCACGAATTCTGCAAAAAGACTTATAATATCTCGAGTCTATCCCTAATTATAGAGCCTGATTCGAGTCTGCTATGGGCCAAACTCGAATCTGGCCCAAGGCCCATTCGAGTTTGTCCACAATGACACTCTCGAATCTGCCCTCATTCGAATCTAGGGCTACATTCGAATCTATCACAGATTCGAATGCCAAGCCTTAAATAATTCGAATCTAGCATTTCACATACTTAACTTAGTATTGAAACTTATGTTTTTACCTTATGATTGATTTTATCTTTGTACTTTATGTTTGAACTTCTTGTAATACGTTACATCAAGTTCAGACACACAAACAATAATAACTATCAACCATATATAAACATATATAACAAACACTTGCTAAAATCACAATGTAGGATCAATTAGACTGCTATCGTCACACAGGATGTACCAACAGACTCCCCCTTGACGATAGCTTCTAATAATTCACACATTTGACTTAAGAACTTTGTTTATTTATTGATTCAAACTACTTCCAGCATACAAACCTTTTTCAACACATACTTTGACTACATTTTCATATTTCCTAGCTTCACTATCCATATGTGCATCACTAGAAATCTTACAGGCATGCAAAATATGAAGATCATCTCTAGAAAGGTTTACCAGGTGAAGAGGATCTTAGACTCTAAGAATAACGTTTTCTTCAAAGTCTTCCATGACCGCTTCTCCAGTCTCAGTGTCAGCATACCACCAATACAGATTCTTCAAGACATTCTGTGGCATAGGCTTGAGAGGCACCTTCCTAAGACATCTTGCAGGTTTGTAGTGGATCCTCATCCAAGGTCGTCCAGTTAGAGGATCAATGCGTGAAGAATCTTCTACTCTTCTTCCAACCCTTGGATTCAGTCGCTCGAACTTCCTTGATCTTCCCTCTTTTCTTATGATTCTTGCAATAACGTCTGCGTAGGGATCATTGCCAATGTTAATCAGATTTTTCCATGCTAACGCTGTGATTTCGAGCTTTGGCAGTGAATTGAAAGCTTTTAAAGTTCACCTCAGGTACTGGAGCCCGTCTTTCCTCTTAATTATGAATAGCTGCAGTTCTCGATCAAAGAACCAGCTTAATATGCGTGCAGACAACTTCCCAGTACCCGACACCCTCATTTTCTTTTTAAGCTCTCATTCCTTCTTTTCAGCTCTGAACCATAACTTTCTCTTCTCTTCATTTGTTAGTTCTCTGGCTGGTTCCTCTACTGATGGCTCAACGTTTAACGCAGCATTCACAACCTCTACGTTAACAATATCATTCCCATCTATCACGTATGTATCAGTGATAGGGTTTTGCTGCACGACGATCTCATCAGCTTCATCATCGTCATCAACACATACCTCGTCATCTGATCGCCAGTCAACTATCTCTTCAGGTACAAACTCACCCTCCTCTAGCTCTTCATCGTCTCAATCAAAACCTAAATCCATCGGATCATCATCAAGATCCATGAGAGCATCGATCATCTCACTAATCTCAAAATCTGTAGGCTTCGATGAACTTGCTTCTCCTACTTCTCCACCTGCTAGACTAGGCTCCCCCTAAGATTGAGCAGTCTGAGCAGCAGAAAAATCTTCTGGCTCATCCTGACTTTTACGGCTGGGATCATTGCCTTGGTTGTCTTCATCATCATTGTAAGGTCTACCAATGCAAGATCTATCTAGACGCGGATCCGTTAACGAGTGCGGAATCCTCGTTGACGGTTAGACGGACAACTCTCAACCAACGGAAACACGGAGACTATTAGACGCTGAACGAACGACACACGAACGATCCTACGTACTAATTCTCTCCGAAACGGCACTCACCTAGCTGATAAACTCGAGATCGCCCTTTGCTTAATCCCTCACGAATTCTGCAAAAAGTCTGCTAATGATTCGAGTCTATCCCTAATTATAGACCCTGATTCGAGTTTGTTGTGGGCCAACCTCGAATCTGGCCTAAGGCCCATTCGAATCTGTCCATCTGACAGATTCGAATCTAACCTATATTCGAATCTATGGACTCATTCGAATCTATCTCAGATTCGAATGTATCCCCTTAAGAAATTCGAATCTAGCCTTTTACATAAACAACTAAGTGTTTGAAACTTATGATATTACCTTATGACTGATTTTATCTTTGAGCTTTATGTTTGAACTTCTTGTAATACGTTACATCAAGTTCAAACATACAAACAATGATAAAAATCAATCATACATAATATATATACCAAACATATGCTAAATCACAATGTAAGACAACTTAGACTGCTATCGTCACACGGGATGTACCAACAGACTCCCCCTTGACGATAGCTTCTAATAATTCACACATTTGATTTAAGAACATGGTTTATTATTGATTCAAAACACTACCAGCATACAGACCTTTTTCAACACATACCTTGACCACATTTTCATACTTACTCGCTTCAGCATCCATATGTGCGTCACTGGAAATCTTACAGTTATACAAGATCTGCAGGTCTTCTTTAGATAGGTTCACCAGGTGAAGCGGGTCATAGACTCTAAGAATAACTTTTTCTTCTAAGTCTTCCATAACTGCTTCCCCAGTTTCCGTGTCAGCATACCACCACTTCAGATTCTTCAGAATGTTTTGTGGCATTGGCTTGAGAGGTACCTTCCTAAGACATCTGGCTGGCTTATAATGAATCCTCATCCAAGGTCGACCAGTTAGAGGGTCGATACGTGATGGATCCTCTACTCTTTTCCCAACTCTTGGACTCAGATGCTCAAATTTCCTCGATCTTCCCTCCTTTCTTATGATTCTTGCGATAACGTCCGCATAGGGATCATTGCCAATGTTTATCAGATCTTTCCATGCTAGATCTGCAATTTCGATCTTTGGCAGGGAGTTGAACGCTTTTAAGGTTCGCCTCATGTACTGAAGCCCGTCTTTTCTCTTTATTATAAATAGCTGCAGTTCTCTGTCAAAGAACCAGCTTAAGATTCGCTCAGACAGCTTCCCCGTACCTGGCACTCTCATTGTCCTTTTAATTGCTGCTTCCTTCTCTTCAGCCCTGAACCATAGCTTTCGTTTTTCTTCATTAGTTAGCTCTCTTGCAGGTTCCTCTGTCGATGGCTGAGGATTTAAAGCAACATTAACTATATCTGCATCGACAATGTTATGTCCATCAATCATATAAGTATCAGTGATAGGATTCTGCTGCACTATTATCTCGTCAGCTTCATCATCCTCATCAGCAAGTACTTCATCATCTGATCGCCAGTCGACTATCTCCTCTGGCGCAAACTCCCCTTCTTCAAGCTCTTCATCTTCGTTATCAAAGCCTACATCCAGTGGATCATCATCAAGATCCATGAGCGCTTCAATCATCTCACTGATCTCAAAGTCTGTAGGCTCCTTAGATGAACTAGCTTCACCCCTGTGTCCTTCGCCTTGACTAGGCTCCCCCTGAATTTGAGTAACTTGAGCTGCAGGAAAATCTACAGACTCAATCTCTTTATTTGCACTGGGATCATTGCCTTCATCATCATCATCTTCTCGCTGTACTTCCTGATCTTTACAACTCGTCTCCCCCTGAGTTTGTAGAGTTTTCATAAGTTGCTCTAGGAGGGACCGCATTGCTCGGATTTCAGATGATTGATCAGCAACAAATGATTTAATCTCCGTGTTTTCGTCTCTAACTCTTTCAACAATCTCTCTCAGTTCTGCGTTCTCCTTATCAAGATTAGAGTTATGCTCTTGGAGTTCACCGACTGCTTTTGTGAGAGTTATTATTTGAATGTTCTGAAAGTCGACACGGCTTTTGAGTTGCATGATTCGTTGATTTTCGGTATAGGCTTCTGATGTAGAAGGGATGGAATGAATGGGAGCAGGATTGAATGGATGGGGAATGTAAGGTTCATGTTGCTGAGGTGGAGGTGATGGTGGAGCTGTATCTTGGGGTTGGGTCTGGGTTTGAGACGGAGGTTGTGCATCGGACTGTGATGAAGTCCCCTGCATAAACCTGTGACGTTTGGCCCGTTGCCTTGTCACCAACTGAGGAGTCTCATCTTCTTCAAAATCTGACTCCTCCAATTCCCTGGCCTCTCGCCTCCTCGAAGCACCTTCATTGATAATCAGTCGTGAACCATAAGTTCCAATTTGAACATGAGGTTCTGTAGACACTGATTCTGGAGCTTCAACTTCGATCTCCTCCATTTCTTCTGATTCTGTAGCAGATGATGACTCATCATTGCCAGTCTGCTCTGGCACATATTCGTCAACATCTCTGAAGACATCTTCTTCTCCCTCTGGAGGCTCAAGTAATTCACCCACTAACGCTGCAGCTATATCTTCATTTGCATGTGGACCTGCCTCCCAAATTTCATTGAGCGTTTGGCACAGTTGATCAGCCTCATTTGGGACATTTGACGGCCCGGCTTCCTGCATTTCTGGTTGCTGACTCGTAGAAGGCCTAGACGCCTGAGTCTGACTTGCAGTATCTCTTTGTCTTCGCCTTGGATCACGGGGACGAACACGAGGCTGTTGTTGTAGTTGACGTTGCTGTTGTTGCTGTGGTTGGACATCAACTACCCCTGCCCAGTTGGCATTACTCGGGGCTTGAAATTCCCTATCCAGAATTGCACCAAATAGTGGACGTGCCACCGGAACTGCTAACCTTCCTCGGTGTGAGGAACAGTCAGAGTAAATGCGCTTCTCCATAACATTAACGCTCAATGCATCGTCTGATTGTGGCAACTCAGGCAAGAAGTGCCTTATCAACATCATCACGAACCTCGGATACAAAAGGAACCTTTCTCTCTCAGGAGCCGTGATTTGATGGATAAATTCCGAGAAAAACAGCTGCGAGAAACTAAACTTCTTATTGTATACCATCGCTATCATCGCTGATTGAATCTTAGATACGATGTAATCAAAACCAGCCTTCTTAGGCGCAAAACACACCATGAATACGTGGACTAAGAAACGCCATTGTCCTATCAACCCGCTTTTCATATACGAAGATTTTGTAACGTCCAAGCTGTATCCCATTCTCAAAAATGCTGCTTGCCTAATACTTAAAGAAAAGTCTATAGGCCCGTCCTCTTGTTCTTGGGAACCCAGCTGCAGTACTTGACGCAAAATATCAGCAGAGAAAACCAAAGGTTGTCCGGCAATTCTGGTTCTTAACACTGTCGGGGTGACAGTGCAGTCCACCTGTAAGTGATCGTAAAATTGACGTACATATGAAATCACAATCGGAATATTTTCATACAACACATAACTGATCCTAGACTCCGCTAGAAAATCTAAAACTTCTCGAAATCCCTGCGCCTCAGGGATGTTATGAGCAGGATTCAGTACCATATTGTGCTTAGGAACAAAAGCACGAAGCGCCATATCTGCACAATACATAAAATTGTTAGACTTATTAAAAATCAATAAACTTGTTTAAATTCAAATTTGTTTTATTTTGTATTTGATTAAATACAAAATCTAACACAATTAAATTTCCACAAGTGTAATGAAATTTAAATTCAACAAAATAAATAAAGTACAGATTCGAGAGTAACAGATTCGAAGTGCCCATATTCGAATGCAATGGACAGATTCGAATAGACCCTATTCGAGTCTGATGGACAGATTCGAATATCATGGTCATCTCGAATCTATTGATAGATTCGAGAAACCCATGATCAGATTCGAATGCCCAAGATCAGATTCGAGAGGCCGACAGTTGTGTTTTCAACAAAAATCCAAGATTTTAACCTTTTTGAACTAGGTAAATCACATACTTTAGTTCAACTAAGTTCTAATCACTGATTTATGCCTTTAATTTGATATTTTATAGGTCCTAACTTAGTTATTTATGAATAACCCTATTTTGACCAATAAAACATCAAAATGTGATGTTTAAGCCCAAATTTGTGTATGAAACCACCAAAATCTTGTACAATCATGTTGCTTATACCTAGATTTGAAAGTAGAATCGACCACAAAAGCTTTAGAATCGACGAAATGTCGTTTAGTAGAAATACGATAGACTCGAGAATAGATTCGAGATCGCCAGTGACAGATTCGAGAAATCAGATTCGAGAACAGTGAGAAGTAAATGCCTTCACTGTGGACCTTTATATACTAACTACCTTCGAGTCTATGTGTAGATTCGAGTCTACTGACAGATTCGAGAACTTCAAATTCGAGTCTGTCTTAGATTCGAAGCTACAAACACTTAGAAAAATTTCGGAAATTTTGAAATAATTTCAACTTTTTCCAACTATTTTCTACTGTGTAGTGTAACCAGATAAACTATGCCAAATCTTTTACCCTAAGCTCAGATATTTCACGCATTGTATATTTTATCCAACTTTGAATGCACCCTCAGTAACTTTTGACCTTTTACCTAAGTAAAAACTAAACTATACTAAAATAAAATAAAATAAACTAAGGTAAAAATAAAGTAAAATAAAATTTTGACCAAAAATTTAATCTAAACTTGAGAAAAAATTTACAATCTAAGCTAAAAAACTTAACAATATATTTTTGATGAGTATAGTCTAGGAAAGGTTCAATCAGATAGCGATGTCCGATACTAACTTTCAGTACTTAAACTTTCACACTTAGGAATTTTTGATTCCTTTGATTGTTTGTCGTGACATACCCATTTAGCCGATTGTTGGTATTTTACCCTGTTAAACACTCTACATTTCGGAATATCCCTTGGCCTTTTTATTTATCAGGAAATTATCTTACGTGACTCAGACATAGACATACTTTTATGATCAAGGCACACAGACAAAATTCTAACTTGTTGGTATTTGCAAACTTTCTTTAAAAGACAAACATCGGACACAGGTCTGTATTCTCATACAACAAAGTGTCTTAGTTCGACTTAAGGTTTAACTTTAAAGTTAGCAGATAGCGGTGACAGGTCTGTACTGACGTACAACAAAGCGACATGTCTGCTAACCCGAATCTAAACAGAGACAACAGGTCTGTACTTACGTACAACAGAGTTGCATGTTTTCGACTCTCAGTTACATATGATATTTCTGTATTTGATGTTGCCATACATCCCCAGAAAGTTTGCATACCTCATTTAGACTCAATGTTTGTATGTCTTGTACATAAAAATTAAGACCGATTGGTCATACATCTAAGCTAGTGACACGTTTGACTTTTTCTAGAATATTTTATTAGCCTTGAGATTCCCTATATGTATTATGCCTACCAACACATCAAACTAAATAAAGTATAACACTTAGGATTTAGTTGCATTATGTGTGAAAGCCTAAATACTTAGAGTCTGTAACGACGGTGCTAATTTTCGTCACTTTGAACCTATGTATCTAAGACTTTAACTCCTTTTCTGATATTCTCTTTTTTTTGTATTTTTGTAATTTTCTCTTTTTTTTTTGTTTTTCATAGCAAAAAGCAGTAAACTAAGCTAACCTACTAACTTACTAAAAATAGAAACTTACTAAAAATAGAAACTTTCCTAAATTAGAAACTTTCCTAAATTAGCAGACTACTGAAAAAAGAAAGAAATATAACAACTATAAAAGGAAATAAAATACTACTAAGGTCAATTTACTCTGGGTTGCGCATTCCATTAAGTTGAATTAAATACTCAAATCGTGACTTATCAAACGCTTTGGTAAATAAATCAGCATTATTATCTTCAGTTGCCACCTTTACCAGTTTGATCAAATTCTTTTCAGCACAATCACGAATAAAATGATGCCTTATGTCAATGTGCTTTGTTTTACTGTGTTTAACTGGATTATTTGTTATCGCAATAGTAGATTGATTGTCTATCCTAATTGGAGTTTGAGTATAAGCCAAACCGTAATCCCGCAATTGTTGTTGTATCCACAGAACCTGTGAACAGCAACTACCAGCAGCTACATACTCGGCCTCGCACGTTGACACGGCTACCGATGTTTGTTTCTTGCATTGCCAGGACACCAATCTCCCTCCTAGGAACTGACAACCTCCAGTCGTAGATTTGCGCGTCAAGCTGCATCCTCCGTAGTCAGAATCTGTGAACGCCTCCAACTATAGATCTCCCTCCGAGTGATACCAAAGTCCCAGCTTCGGTTTCGACTTGAGGTATCGTAGAATCCGCTTCACAGCTTTCATATGCATCTCCTTCGGATTCGCTTGAAACCTAGCACAAATACACACAGCAAACATTATGTCAGGTCTTGAAGCAGTTAAATATATAAGTGACCCAATCATGGCCCGATATAAAGTCGGATCCACATCGGTATCACCATCAGTACCCGGCCCGAGATTGTGATTCACTTGAATCGGCGTGCTGAAATGGGCAGTCAACTTTGTTCCTTCCATCCCAAACCGTTCCAATATGTCATAGACATACTTGGTCTGATGGATAAACATGTCTTCCTTCTTCTGGTCAACTTGTAACCCCAAAAAGAAATTCAACTCCCCCATAGCACTCATCTCGAACTTAGACTTCATAACCTTCTCGAAATCTTTGCACATCTGTTCGTCTGATGATCCAAAGATGATATCATCGACGTACACTTGCACCAAGATAAAGTGATCTTCTTTTCTCTTCACAAAAAGAGTACTATCTATCCTACCCCTCTCAAAGCCGTTTTCTAAGAGATGGTTCGATAGAGTCTCATACCATGCCCTAGGTGCCTGATGTAATCCGTAAAGAGCCTTATCTAAGCGATATACTCTATCAGGATATTTAGGATCTGTAAACCCGGGCGGTTGTTCTACATATACTAACTCCTTCACTTTCCCATACAGGAAAGCACTCTTAACGTCCAGTTGATATACTTTAAATCCTTTGAAGGAGGCAAAAGCTAAAAACAACCTAATTGCTTCTAACCTTGCTACAGGTGCAAACACTTCGTTGTAATCGATTCCCTCCTCTTGGTTGAAACCCTTTACAACTAATCTCGCTTTGTTGCGCGTGACTATACCCCGATCGTCTCTCTTGCACTTAAAAACCCATTTGGTTCCTATTGCAATCTCCCCACGAGGTAACGGAACTAACTCCCACACTTCTAGTTTCCTAAATTGTGACAGTTCTTCCTGCATCGCTTCAACCCAGGAGTTGTCCTTAAGTGCCATTTGCACGTTTTTGGGCTCTACTTGCGATATGAAGCACGAATATAGACATGTGTGATATGCCTCGGAGTCGTTTATCATCGACAACAACACAGTGTTGTTATTTACACTACTCCGAGTCCTCACACCCTCGTTAGGATTTCCTATGATGCTATCTATAGGATGATTCTTGTTAATCCTAGAGGTCTCTATTTCGTCTACCCTTAGATTATCTCCTAAGTTGGATCCTATTTCACCTAAAGGGGGAAAAGGCTCAGCTTCCACATTTTCTTCCTCACGGACGTTTTCCTCAGAGGCAGAACTTGAAGGTTGAGTCTGATTCTCAGTGTTAGGTTCTTCTGGATTAGCAACTTCTGGAGACCCATCTACAGTCGCAGTAGGCTCGTACGTAGATTCGAACGTGGTCCTTGGAAAAATATGGCCATCGTCATTTAGGTGCAACGTCGCCATGTCTTTATCGATTGTACCTGCAGTATCATCCAAAGGAATGTTAAATGACTCAAATAACTTATCATAGTCAAAAATCCATTCCGGACCAGTTTGGGGTTCATG
The DNA here is from genome assembly GCA_020465985.1 of Centrapalus pauciflorus. Lineage (NCBI taxonomy): Eukaryota > Viridiplantae > Streptophyta > Magnoliopsida > Asterales > Asteraceae > Centrapalus > Centrapalus pauciflorus. The sequence continues at coordinate 217,382 of JAANYP010005244.1, forward strand.
TGTATAACTTGTGACTTCAATATTATACACAATCTCCACAGTACCACTCTTTTTGTTAAAAACCCGTTTGTTTGGTGAGTTTGACACATAACCTAGGAAGTATCCTTCGTCTGCCTTTTCACCAAACTTCGGTTGATGTTTTGTTCTTAAAAGTGTACATGGTACTCCAAACGGTTCGAATCCAGTTAAGTTAGGTGGCCGTTTATTCAAAATTTCATAACATGTTTTGTTCAACGATTTGACTGTAAGGACTCTATTTAAAATATGGCACGCGGTATTCACTGCCTCCCCCCAAAACATGGTAGGAAGCTTTGAATCCGAAAGCATAGTCCTTGCAGCCTCAATCAATGTTCTGTTTTTACGTTCGGCCACCCCATTCTGTTGTGGTTCATATGGTGCACTGAATTGATGCACGATGCCCTTTGATAGGCAATATACACCAATTACAGAGTTTTTAAATTCAGTCCCATTATCACTACGTATATTTTTAACCCTTGTTCCGTAGGAATTTTCAACTTGGTCTAAGAACCCGATGAGCTTTGTAGCCGTCTCGTCCTTCGTACCTAAAAAGAAAACCCATGAAAACCGTGAGTAATCGTCAGTGATAACTAAGCAAAACCAACTACCTCCTATACTCCTTTTGTTGATAGGGCCGAAAAGGTCCATGTGCAACAAATCGAATGTCGAGGTTATGGAGTTCAGCTTCTTGGACTTGTGTGTCTTTTTATGTTGCTTGCCCTTCATGCACGGTAGACACTTGTCTTCAAACTGAAAGCTCTTCAGAGGCACACCTTGCACCAACCCATTCTTCGTTATGTAGTTCATTTTCCTTAGGTGCAAGTGAGCCATGCGTCTGTGCCACAAAACCGATTCCGTCTCCGAAGCTTTTGATAGTAAGCAGATCGGACCCATCGAATTATCTGGCTTGTTCATGTCGAGCATGTACAAGTCATTCTTCCTTGGAGCCCGCATCAATATCCAATCTTCAGGTATCGTGAATCCCGGCTTTAGCACTAACGCCTCAGTGTCAGTAAATAACACCGAGTTCTTCTTATCACAGATTTGAGATACACTAATGAGATTATGAACCAGTTTATCAACGTGATAAACTTGATCCAATGTAATCGTCCCATTAGTGACTTCTCCAGTTCCAGTGATATTTCCTCCTTTGTTGCCAGCGAATGATACAAATCCCCTATTACCCCCCTTGAAGTCTGTGAGAAGACTCCTTTCCCCCGTCATGTGCCTGGAGCAACCACTGTCGACGAACCACTTGTTGTTTGGTCCGGTAGTTATCTCCTGCACATGAAAGAAAAATAGGTTAGTTATCACGGGGAACCCAAGCCATGACTGACTTGGTAATACCATTCTCGTCCACATACTTGAACTCTTTCAAGTACCCATCTCGCCTTTCAGGTGACTTGGGCCCTTGAACTGAATTCTGTTGTGGTGCCGAGTGATTTAGATTCACTCTTTGCCTTTGAGTAGGCATTTGTTGTGATGCTCTAGAATAAGTCTTATTATACTGCATTTCAGACTGTGATCCCTGAGCTTTTACCGTAACATATTGTCTAACAGGAGTATGTGACCTAACTGGAGTGTGTGACCTGCTAGGTGTGGTGCTCCTATAGACTTGTTGAGGTGCTGACCTAGATTGATTAAAGACACGATTTGGTGAATTTGTCCTAACCACTTCTTTTGGTCCAACCTTAACCGGTGTATGTTTCACAACAGGTTTTGGTGCGGCCTGCACAGTTTTCTCGGTACTCTGAGAACTACTCGTGCTCGCCACACTTGGTGAAGGCTTAACAGTTGTTGGGTTCACTGTCTTAGGTGTAACATCAGCTTTCCTAACTGGACAGTGAGAAGCAACATGCCCTTTTGCGTGACATCTAAAGCAAGACATCTTATCCATGGACTTTTTGGTTGGTCCCTTAGATCTAGGTGTCTCACTAGTGTCTAATGCCTTTGGTACATCTACAGTGTCTGTCTCTTCGACCTGGTCAGCCCATGAAATTTTCTGTTTTCCTGCAGGTGTTTCACTGGTGGAAGACACAAATTTCACTTGCTTGACCTTGACAGAAGAGTCGTCCACCTTAGGTGTATTTTCAACTTTAGGCTCAGGTGTAGGTTCAGGTAGGTCCTCTAAAACTACTGACTTGTCAGTTTTCTCCTGAGGCTGAGGCACATAGTTATCATTGAATGGTGGAGGAATTTTGTGAAAACCTAGACCTACAGGTTTCTTAGACTGTCTTTGGGCATCTAAGACTTTCCCTAGGTTTAGGCTCGAATTCCTAAACTTTTCCAGCTTGCTATTGGCCTCTGCTACCTTAACCTTTGTCTCGGCTAGCTCTATGTCCTTGTCTTTCAGACTTTTGGTCAAGGCTTCTACGTGCTCATACATAAGTTCTATCCTAACACACTGCTCACTCAGTTTGTCTTTTAGAACGATTACATCTTGAGCATCAGCCTTAAGTTTTTCCTTTAAATCTTGTTTTATGTCATTTAGGCTAGCATTTTCTATTTTTAAGTTTTCATTTTGAGCAGCTATGGTCTTATGTGAGTCTAAAACTAGATTTAACCTATCATTAGAATTAACACATAAAGCACATAATTCACGAAATAGAGAATTAGAAAGACTAACCTTAGAGTTATCAGATTCCACGTTGGCCATCTGAGCAGCAAACTCCAGCACGGTCTGATCATTCGCTTTCTCTACCCACATCGGACTGTTGTCCCTTGTGGTCTGCTCATCCTCATCACAACCATTTTCCGTAACTTCAGCCATAAAAGCTCTAGCATTGGACTCCGGATGTGAACTCCAGTCATATGAACCATCTAGCTGTCTGTCAGAAGTGACATTTGAAATTAGACCCGCTAGATTGGCCTGATCGGATGAAGAACTCGGAAGATATCTCTGTTGGGACTGACTTTGGTACTGTCCTTGTTGCTGACTCTGCCCCTGGTATGACTCTACCTTCGGTCTTTGACACTCCCTCGCGAAATGTCCCAATCCCTGACAGTTGTAGCATTTGACCTTGGACTTATCAAATCCTATCCCCTTGTTATTCATCTGGAGATTCCTCCCAGTTCTCTTTATGAATCTTTTAACCCTCTGGGTTACCATGGCCAGTTGCCATTTAAGATCCATCTCCTCTAAGTCATCAGGGTCGACCTGATCGTAATCTTCATCCCAAAGAGTCGGATCATTAATCTTCCCTTGAACGCAATTTCCATATGCGGCTACAAACGAAGCAAGCAGATTCAGATGTTCTTCCGCCGACTTTGCGCTCATTGGCATCTTTGAATAGTTCTGACTTGTAGATGCCTGATTGACTTGAGGTTGCGGTTCTTCCGATCTTCCTAACCCTAAGAACGCGCGATTGATTGAGTCTTCGGACTCTGGTGGCGATGACGTTTCTCCGGTGAAAAACGCTGTAGCACTCTTCTGATCAGCTGTCACTGATGATTTTGATGTCTTTCCAAAATACATAGCCGGATTTTGGACTTGCTCATAATCAGTCTCAGCCTTTATCATTTCGAAGTGATATGCCCTCAACGTTCCCACGATGTCATCCAGTGATTGAGCATAGTACTTATCTTCATTCAGCTTAATCATAGCCACATACATAGCCCATTTGGCTGGTAGGGCATCAAGAAGCTTATTGTTCTTGTCACTGTCCGAGTACTCAATGCCATGACTTTCAAGCTCTGTTATCAGATGATAAAATCGTGTGATAATATCATCCAACTGTTCATCCATAAGAGCCTTGAAAATTGCAAACTGTTGGGTCAACAGCTCTGTACGCTTTCTACGTACCCGTGGATTACCCTCACACCGTTTCTGAAGAGACTCCCAAAGCTCTTTCGACGTCCTCTGAGTCCGAAATGTGTGCAAGATATCTTGAGGTAACGCCATTCGGATAATAGAGAAAGCTTTGTTTTCGGCTTCAAATAGTTTCTTGTCATCTTCTTTCATCATTTGATATGACAGAACCTTTTGACGGCCTTCTACCTCAGATACTGGAGGAATGTACCCTTCATCAATGCACACCCACATGCGCATGTCGTTGAATCGTACAAAATCCGTGAATCTATCCTTCCACCAGTAGTAATCCTCAACTTTCATCAGCTTAGGTGGTGCATTGGCCTTCCCAACTTCGTGATCCATTTCAAGGAATTTCTGAAGGTTCGACATCTTTTCTGAAAGAATTTGAATTTGAACTTAATTAATTTAATTAGAAACTGATTTAAATTAACTTATTCGAATCTAGATAGATTCGAAACTAATTAATGTTTAATCTTTTGAAAGTAAATTCGATTAAGTCTTAAAGTTCAAGCAGATTCGAAATAATGTCAGATTCGAACAATCCCACAGATTCGAAGATAGGTCAGATTCGAAGGACCCGTTAGAGTCGAAGACCCTTAGAATCGAAGGCACAAACAGAATCGAAAATCAGCAGATTCGAAGCTCAGACTCGAAACAGTAATAAACTCGAAACAAACTCGAAAGAATATAGACTCGAGATCCAATTCGAATGTATTAACAGATTCGACACACCACAGACTCGAAAGTGACTGAAATTGACTCGATAGGAGCGTATTTTGGTTAGACTCGAAAATAAAGTAAAACCCTAATTACCCCTATAGATTCGAGCGCCGCAAACTCGAAAAACGGCTAACACTTTGATTTTTTGACGTTTTACGGATTAAACCACTATTTTTCAAATGAAAAATAATGATTTCGACCAAAAACGTGAAAAACCACAAAGTGTTTCCCGAATATGAATTTGCTAAGCCCAAAAACACGTTTTTGAGAGAAAAACCGTCCAACTAGCGTCAAGAAACCTAGAATGTTTCTGATGAACACGAAGAACACCACGAACACTCCGTAGGCTCTGATACCACTTGTAAGGTCTACCACTGACCGATCTATCTAGACGCGGACCCGTTAACGAGTGCGGAATCCTCGTTGACGGTCAGACGGACAACTCTCAACCAACGGAAACACGGAGACTATTAGACGCTGAACGAACGACACACGAACGATCCTACGTACTAATTCTCTCCGAAATGGGACTCACCTAGCTGATAAACTCGAGATCGCCTATTGCTTAATTCCTCACGAATTCTGCCAAAAGTCTGCTAATGATTCGAGTCTATCCCTAATTATAGGCCCTGATTCGAGTCTGTTGTGGGCCAACCTCGAATCTGGCCTAAGGCCTCAATCGAATCTGTCCATCTGACAGATTCGAATCTAACCTATTCGAATCTAAGGATACATTCGAATCTATCACAGATTCGAATGTCTTCCTTAACCTATTCGAATCTAGCCAATACATTTAAACACTTACGTGATGAAACTTATGATTTAACTTATGTTTGACATACTCTTTGACTTTTATGTTTGAACTTCTTGTAATATGTTACATCAAGTTCAAACACACAATCAATAACAGACAAACACATTTTAAACATATATATCAAATTACTGGATAACTCAGAATATTACTTAAATCATAACGTAGATCGATTAGACTGCTATCGTCACACAGGGTGTACCAACACAAACTAAAAGATGCTGGTGTTTACAATCTCCTAAATTGCTTTACTTTAAAATTATGGATGCTTATTTAATAATAGGTTTAGTAATCATTTATGGGATTCAAAAAAAAGGTAAAATAAAATCAGTGTTGGTTGTCAACCCGACTCATTGAATATTAAGCACATTCTACCACTTATAGCATGAAAGATGTTGTCACCCAAGGTAAGTGGCTAGAAATGTATGAGCAATGATCATTAACAATAAACTAGAAATGCTATGAATTTTTAGCAATAAAAATAACAACATTATTGATATCATATACCATGCATCTACACTTATAATGGTTCATCTAATAAACAAGTCTATCTTATCAAACAATAAACTAAAGAACAAGCGTTGTGTTACCTTAATCTCGTATCCAAAATCACTTAAAAACAATCACTATAAGATTTGGAGCCTCTTGTATCACTGACTGCTTTTGTGCTCGAACATACGTCGTACACCTTCAAAACAAAACATCAAAATTTCAACTTTGTATATGAAACATATGACGTATAAATATAGTAAAAAACCTTTCATATCAATCATCTTCCTACAACTCAACCCACTCGAATATCTTTAGCGTGAGATCCACTTTCGTATCCATCCAACTCACCATGACATCTTAAGCGCTTGACCTAATTTTTAATGAATCAGAATACGTGTTGCTTTCCACCTTTGATCCACTAATTGCGTAACATTAATACGTGATGCTCAAGTTCACAAACATGGCATAAACTTTTCGCACAACCTAACATATGACATAACTTGTCAACATTTTGAATGGATATGAGCACGACAACATTAATTTGCTCATATCCCACAACTTCAAAAATATAAAAACCCCACAAAGAAAATTCTAAACACTACAAACTCTAGCAAAACATTAGGATTAATCACCATCTTGTCCTCCCTATTTCTTTATGTGAGGACACAAATACATGTTTAGTAGTAGAGATGACCGTTATAGCATAGAAAATTCTACAAAACTTACTCAATTTAATATTTGACTTATGACATCAATTATACCGATTAGACTCAATGTAGTACTAACAAACAGTCTTAGGGAAGAATTGCAAAAACAATAGCAACATAAGTAGACAACCAAACGACTTTTCGGCGTGAAGTCAACAGTGTGCTATCAAGAGACCCATCTTAAAGTATGTCTGGTTCATTTGGAAGGCACTTTGCATGAACACCGTAGAATCGTAAGATGGAAATTACTGGATACCATGGACCATAGTAAAAATAATAGAAGTACCAAGTAAATATGACAGTTCCTTTTCTCCTCCCAGCACATAACATGGGTTTTTGTAGTTATGTTTAGTATGATTCCAGTGTAATTTGTCTTCATTCCTACACCAAAAACACGTGCCCTATGCTTGTATTTTGCAAAAACTTTGTTGTTAAAGACTGATTGATACTCATGACCTTTTGGTAACGAAAAGACAACCTTATCGACTACCCGTTACTTCAAGACTCACTTTTTTTTGATTTCGATACCAAAAAAGCAAGAAAACTTCAACTTCTTAGATACGGCTGCGGCCGCATACGATACACAAGATAAAATGGTCAACGAGCTTTAGTCACACGTACGGATATAACATAACACATGTGTAACTATCACACTACTATACCCAAATGAGATCAATATTTCCATATATGAAAACACATTAAACCCTCGGATCGTTCCACAAAACTAATCAAGTGATTAAAAAAAGCATGATAAACATCTAGATTCTTGAATTATAAGGTAAATATCAAGAGAGTTGAATTGTTACCTGTTGGATCCGATCAGCAACATTATCCTCAGAGAGTTTATTTCCATACTGATCAGTAACATGAAATACTGGAAAAACATGATATTTTTAGTCAAAAATTAAATAGAATAAAATCATAAAAAAACTAATTAATACAAAATTTAACTGTTAAAAAACATATAATGTAATATTACCATCCATGAACCATCCTCCATCTGAAGAAATGTAAGCTCTCTTAACCAGTATATTCACATCCGTCAAAACCTGAACCACTTCTAACAAACTCCCTCGTTTGTTCCCGCTGTCAACCTACAAAAAACGTTTCCAAAACACTTTGACTAAATTGATTCAGATCAGCACATAGCAGCCATAATAATTTTTTTTTTAGAAAATGAGGGAGAAAGTATATTCCATATCTTGATCAGAGTGGCATTTCTGTCTGTGATGTTATCAACAGTAACCCTACAAATGCACATATAGAATTCATCAAGAAACATATTGAAGTTCCCACAATTCAGCCATCACATAACATGTAATAAATCAAACCATACAATTATACGATTCATAATTAGATAGATTATATAGATGTGCATAGAATGTGATATCATTGTGGAGTGTGATGAACATCATCACTGTCAACATAGCATGGCAAGTACAACACAGAATTCCAAAACATTGAGATTGTCACAATGTAGATCTAGCACATTTCAAATCACATAACAATGAGTATCACTGGAAAATGGATTCAAGTATAGCAAGAGGTCTTTGCCTTAGAATGGTCCTGCATTTCCTTCAACAATTTCATCTCTTCAACAAAAAAGAAAAATCAGCCAAAAACAAAAAGAAAGAAACATATTCCCTGCAAAATATAAGTGGGGCTAATTAACTTATAATCAAAACAACAATAGCTAAAAAAGTGTGTTTTTTTGCATCAAAGCACACCTACCAAAGCATATAAGAGTGCTTTGTGTACGAGTGTTTATAGGGTCCTCCATAAAAAAGCAATCACAATTCTGTGAAAGTGGTCATAGATAAGCCAACTCCAAAAAGTCACAAGATGCAGTGGGGCATAAAGGAAAGAAATTCTACAGATCTTGTTAGAGCTCAAGGACCAAATTACAGCCACATCACTTAACATCATCTAAATGAAGGCACTTTTAACGGTATCACTATTGATCATATCAAGATCCAATAAAACAAATACTCTTACATTTTTAATCCTGCCTATTAATGTCCATTTAATTATTTAATTGCTAAATTGACACTATGATTGAACTTTAATTTTGTTGTATCAGGATTACAATCGCAGGAATACAGCAAGCACTTGCTGGTGGACAACACTTAACTTGATATAACACTTGATATCTTTCTTTAATCCAAAGCAAGTTCCTATAGCCTTCAAACTCTAAAATCTATACTTATATAGGTGTATATCCAACCATTATATGACCTGTTATGCCTAATTAATATCCAATTAGGATACTTGAAATAGGCAGCAACAAGAAATCGAATGTATCACAAACTGGAGGCTTGGAAGAAGCTGCTCAAACTTGAAATTAATAAACTCAAGAATCTCAAATGTCGTGCAAAGGCTTCATAGATGTGTCTTCGGTTACAATTTCTAGTGAACGAGTTCACAACAAACATCAATGAACACAAACTAGAAGAATAAAAAGAAAAACCACAGAAATCGAATGGTAAACAACAAGAAATTAGCAAGAATTCGAACCTGATATAAAAATCAAAAACTTAGGCTAGCATTAGTAGTTGATGTTGCGCAGCAGGAGCGAAGGTGGGGGCAGAGTGAAACCGAGCGAGGGTGTGGGCGAGGTTAAATCGAACAGCAGGGAGGCCAATCGAAGCCGGAGCGGCGGAGTGAAGCGGCAGCGGCGATGTGAGATATCCCGTATGCGAGTTTTAGGAAACAGAGAGAAGGAAAGAAAATGCACGCACGTCTCTTAGGGTTTTAATTTCTATACCTGAGATAAATAATTTTTTTATTTTTTACTTTTAGCTACTCTAAACTTTAGTCAGAATAGGCTTTTTATGAACTTTTAGTGACTAAACTTGCTTCAGTCTGTAAAAGCTTTAGTCACTAAATGGCATATATGTTGTAGTGAGGTGAATCTACTTAAAATTAAAAAAATAAATGAAAGAAAATTGAGAAGCGTGCGCCATTTCCCAAATCACTCTCTTTCAGAAACCCTAACACTGACTCTCTTTCTCACTGTCGCCCCTCATCTCCAACTCCGCAGCCGCCACCGCGTCATCTCTGCCACCGCCGTGTCCTCTCCGTCGCCTCCGCCACCATCGTCTCTCTCGCCTCTCTGCTATGATTCGCGACTCTTCACGTCGCACCGCCGCCAGTACCGGTGCCGACTTCGTCTTCTACTCCGGCTTTGAATGCCTTCCACCTCTGCTACTGCTCTACTACCCTGCTAATCAAACCCTAGGAGCTAGTAGCATTTTTGCTTCTGCTCTGCTAATTAACCTCGATTTTCAGGTAATGCAGACATAATCTTTTGATTTTTGAAATTAAATGGCTATATTGACGACGAATTTTAGCATGAATTTGCTAATCACGTTGATGTTGTTTGGTATATATTTCAATTTCATGGTGTTACTTCTGTTTGCATGTTTATCCACTTAAGGTTCACGTGATTGATTCTTGTTTCCTAATCACGTTGATGTTGTTTGGTATATATGTTGAAGTCAATTTCTATTATAGGTCACTGGTTCTTCTTTGATTATGAAAGTATGTTCCAGTAATTATATATTGTTTGTTTTTTTTTTCACATTATATGTATTTAAAATTTGATGTAGTTCCACCATTAGAGTTGAAATTGCTACAAGAACTATCTGATTTATGGTATGTGTTAGTATATTGAGAGGACTTGATAATTTGGGGAATACTTGTTTCATGAATTCTGTTTTGCAAGCATTGGTTTATGCTCCTCCTTTTAGGAATTTGTCTTGTGACATTGATGTCATCGTAAAGATTGTGATCGATCCAAAAGCTCTCATGCATGTAATAGGGACAAAAATGGACTTTGTAGATGACAAATTGAGGTATTAACATAATTTCTTCATCAATATATCCATGCAGCAATTGGTAAAATTTTTCTAAAGTCAATCTGTCATCGCAACTAGCTGTGGACAATGGAACTTCCTATGCACACACATATGAAAATTCTCTATTTGGTCATATATATGCATTGTGTTAAAACAGGAACACATGCCATTTGATTTCCTGTTGGTTGTTATTGGACTGTTGAATTTATTCATACATTATTAAAAATTTCTAATTGGCATGCTTTACGAAATTACATTGTAGATATAAAAAACTGTTATCTGTAATATTGATTCACACTTTATAATTTTACAACTACTATGAATTGGTAATATTTGTACAATGTAGTATTTGCTTAAAATGGGCAATATATTTTTCCTCCAAGACATTATACATACATGTTGTTATTTGTTTTTTTCCTTATGAAATAATCAGTGCATTAATTAGTTTGTATTTACCTCTATTAATTGGAATAATCAGTGCGTTAATTAGTTTGTATTTACCTCTATTAATTTGTTGTTTGTTTGTTATCTTATTGGTTTATTATTCGTACATAGCATTTGTAGATTCTATTTATGTTGTCTATTCTATGATACCAATTCATGAATTAAGAGTATCTTATTGAATTCTCAAAATCTAGAAGAAAATGAATAAAAAAAGTTAGAATCTGTTTGGCAGGCTTTCAACCTCTAATTTGACTACACTTTAGGCAACTTGATCTCGAGCATAATATTAGAAAAGTGATTAGTCAGAAATATCTAGCTAAGATGATATTTCTTAGCTATGTATCGATCAGGAGAGTGTATGTAGACAAATCGAGGCTAAGATGATGCTTATTAACATATTACCCAACCATACATCTGTCTTTCTGGTTCTTTGTTTTTTTTAATAATCCTTTTTCTTCTCTTAATTTCGTAGTTGTAACTGATGGATAGATCATGGATGTACCCTTGAATCTAGAGCTAGTTTGCAGTATGCAAATGATATGGAATCTTTTTTGGACTTTGCATTTGATAAATCGGGTCATGATGAAAGAATATTGTGTCCTTGCATAAATTGTCACAATAGATTTTATTGTACGAGGCAAGATGTGTATGATCACCTCATATGTCATGGGTTCGAGAAACGATACACCAAATGGGTATATAATGGGGAATGTTCAGAGGCATCATCCTCTAGTACGATTCCGAATGAGGAAGAACGAAATTATCAACATGACATGCATGGGTTACTACACGATCTTTTTCCCACAACTACAATGGAAGAAAGTGATGAAATGAAGTTGATGCAAGTTTGAATAGTCATCCAACAATGCAAAACAATAAAAACAAGTTTGATGATTTGCTTAAAAACGTTGAACATAAAGTGTATCCGAATTATAAGCATAACAAGTTGTCTTGTTTGGTACATCTGTATCATTTGAAATGCCTTGACGGTTAGAGTAGCAAATCATTTTCTATGTTGTTAGAGTTTTTACAAGATTTATTACCTGATGGGAATTGGTTACCTAAAACAACCCATGAGGTAAAAAAATCTTGGCAAATTTAGGATTGGGGTATGAAAAAAATTCATGCTTGTCGTAATGGTTGCATATTGTTTTTGGGGGATAAGGAGAAAGAACAAATACGTTCCATTTGTGGAGCTTCTAGATGGAAACCGTCTGTAAATGAGTCAGAGGACGAGGTAAGAGTACCAAAGAAGAAGGAAATGAACATTTTGCGATGGTTTCCTTTGAACCCTAGACTTCAAAGATTTGTTCATGTCTTCGAAGACAGCACACCTTATGAAATGGCATCATCTCGAACGAGGAAAAGACGATAAACTGCGACACCCAGCTGATGGATTGGCATGGAAAGACTTTGATGAGAAACATCCAGAATTCGCAAATGAACCTCGAAATGTTCGTTTGCCTCTTGCAAGTGACGGTTTCAATCACTCTAGGACAATGAATGTGTCTTACAGTATTTGGCTTGTTTTTCTCATTACATATAACCTACCTCCATTATATGTCATGAAACAACCAAACTTCATTCTCACTTTAATCATTCCTGGTCCTAAAGGTCCCGGAAATAAAATAGATGTTTACATGCAACCTTTGATAAAGGAATTACAAGATTATTATTGGATGTTGGTG